>JAKWBO010000648.1:0-32909 GCA_034336685.1 Luscinia luscinia | reverse complement strand
TGGGCGGCCCCGAGGCGCTGGAGGCGCAGCCGGGGCGCTGTGGCTGCAGCTGCTGCGCAGGACGGGCTTCATCCGATCGCCCTCAAGTTCGGGTGCGTTTGGGCAAATTTGGGGCGTTTTTCAAAAAAACCGCGAAAAAATCGCCCGAAAATGGCGAAAAATCGCGAAAAATCGCAGAAAAATCGCGAAAAATCGCAAAATATCGCGAAAAATCGCCCCAAAAATGGCGAAAAATGGCGAAAAACCGCAAAAAAATCGCCCGAAAATGCCCAAAACCGCGAAAAAGCGCAGAAAAATCGCCAAAATCGCAAAAATCGCGAAAAATCGCAAAAACCCCGCAAAAAATCGCCCCAAAAATGCCGAAAAATCGCGAAAAATCGCGAAAAACAAACCGCAAAAAATCGCAAAAAATGGCGAAAAATGGCGAAAAAATCGCAAAAATGGCGAAAAAATAGCCCCAAAATGCCTAAAAAATCGCGAAAAATCGCGAAAAAATCGCGAAAAAATCGCGAAAAATCGCAAAAAACCCGCAAAAAATCGCCGCAAAAATGCCGAAAAAACCGAGAAAAAAGCGCAAAAATCGAGAAAAAATCGCCAAAAATCGCCTTAAAATGCCCCAAAATCGCGAAAAAGCGCAGAAAAATCGCAAAAAATCGCAAAAAGACACAAAACTGCCCCCATGTCCCCTCAAAATAATAATTAAAAAACCGTTATAAATTCCTCCAAAAATTTCCCAAAATTAAAAAAAATCCCTTAAAAATGCCCCAGAAAATCCCCAAAAGTTCTCCCCAAAAATCAACAAAAATATCCCCAAAAATTCTAAAAATCCACAAAAATTAAAAAAATTCAGAAAAAAATTTTAAATTCCGCAAAAATTCCCAAAAAAAGTCCCCAAAATTCCCCAAATCCTCAGGAGGTTTGTCAGGATCTCGCTCAGATTTGGGAGGGTTTGGGGAATTTGGGGATTTTGGGGAATGGAGCCGCCCCGAGGCGCTGGAGGCGCAGCCGGGGCGCTGCGGCTGCAGCTGCTGCGCAGGACGGGCTTCATCCGGATCGCCCTCAAGTTCGGGTGCGTTTGGGCAAATTTGGGGCGTTTTTCAAAAAAACCGCGAGAAAATCGCCCGAAAAATGGCGAAAAAATCGCGAAAATTCGCCCAAAATGCCGAAAAATCGCGAAAAAACCGCAAAAATAGTACGAAAAATGGCAAAAAATGGCGAAAATATCGCGAAAAATCGCGAAAAAATCGCGAAAAAATCGCAAAAAATCGCAAAAACTAAAACCCGCAAAAAAATCTCCAAAAATGCCGAAAAACCGCTAAAAAGTCGCAGAAAAAATCGCGAAAAAATCGCAAAAGACTCAAAATTTTTCCCAAATCCCTGAAAATAATAATGAAAAAATCGTTTTAAGTTCCCCAAAATTTCCCAAAAATTAAAAACAAAATCCCCTAAAAACGCCCCGGAAAAATCCTCAAAAATTCTCCCCAAAAATTAACGAAAAAAATCCCCAAAATTCTAAAAATCCACAAAAATGCCAAAAATTTCAGAAAAAAATTTAAAATTCCTCAAATATTCTCAAAAGAATTCCCCAAAATTCCCCCAAATCCTCAGGAGGTTTGTCAGGATCTCGCTCAGATTTGGGTGGGTTTGGGGAATTTGGGATTTTGGGGATGGGAGCCGCCCCGAGGCGCTGGAGGCGCAGCCGGGGGCGCTGCGGCTGAAGCTGTCTGCGCAGGACGGGCTTCATCCGGATCGCCCTCAAGTTCGGGTGCGTTTAGGCAAATTTGGGGTTTTTCAAAAACACGCGAGAAAATCGCCCGAAAATGGCGGGGAAAAAACGCGAAAAAATCGCCCGAAAATGGCGGAAAATCGCTGAAAATATCGCGAAAAATCGCAAAAATGGCGAAAAAATCGCCTCAAAAATGCCGAAAAATCGCGAAAAAACCGCAAAAAAATAGCAACGAAAAAATGGCAAAAATGGCGAAAAAATGGCGGAAAAATCGCGAAAAAATCGCAAAAAAATCGCAAAAAGACTCAAAAATTGCGCCCGAATCCCTCCAAATAATAGAAAAAAATCGTTATGAGTTCCCAAAAATTACCCGGAAATTAAAAGAAAATCCCTTAAAAATCGCCCCAGAAAATCCCAAAAATTCTCCCCGAAATTCCCCAAAATTAACAAAAAAAAATCCCAAAAATTTAAAAATCCACTAAAAATACAAAATTCAGAAAAAAATTTAAAATTCCCCAAAATTCTCAAAAAATTCCCCAAAATTCCCCAAATCCTCAGGAGGTTTGTCAGGATCTCGCTCAGATTTGGTGGGTTTAGGGAATTTGGGGATTTTGGGGATGGGAGCCGCCCCGAGGCGCTGGAGGCGCAGCTGGGGGCGCTGCGGCTGCAGCTGCTGCGCAGGACGGGCTTCATCCGGATCGCCCTCAAGTTCAGGTGCGTTTGGGTAAATTTCGGGTTTTTTCAAAAAACCGCGAGAAAATCGCCCCAAAAATGCCCAAAAACCGCGAAAAAGCGCAAAAATCGCAAAAACCCGCAAAAGACTCAAAATTGCGCTCTTCAAATAATAAAAAATCGTTATTAGTTCCCCAAAAATATCCCGGAAATTAAAAAATCCCCAAAAATCGCCCGAAAATGCCGAAAAATGGCGAAAAAATCGCAGAAAAATCGCGAAAATCGCCCCAAAAATACCGAAAAATGGCGAAAAATCGCCCCAAAATGCCCAAAAATCGCAAAAATCGCGAAAAATCGCAAAAAAACCGCCCGAAAATGCCCAAAAATCGCGAAAAAAGCGCAAAAATCGCAAAGAAACCCCAGCAAAAAATCGCCCCAAAAATGCCGAAAAAATCGCGAAAAACCGCAAAAAATAGCACGAAAAATGACAAAAATGGCGAAAAATGGCGGAAAAATCGCGAAAAATCGCAAAAAATCGCAAAAGACTCAAAAATTGCGCCCGAATCCCCTCCAAATAATAGAAAAAAATCGTTATGAGTTCCCCAAAAATTACGCGGAAATTAAAGAAAAATCCCCTAAAAATCGCCCCAGAAAAATCCCCAAAATTCTCCCCAGAAATTCCCCCAAAAAATTAACAAAAAAATCCCAAAAATTTAAAAATCCACTAAAAAAAAAAAATTCAGAAAAAAATTTTTAAAATTCCCCAAAATTCTCAAAAATTCCCCAAAAATTCCCCAAATCCTCGGGAGATTTGTCAGGATCTCGCTCAGATTTGGGTGGGTTTGGGGAATTTGGGGATTTTGGGGATGGGAGCCGCCCCGAGGCGCTGGAGGCGCAGCCGGGGGCGCTACAGGCTGCAGTTGCTCCGCAGGACGGGCTTCATCCGGATCGCCCTCAAGTTCGGGTGCGTTTGGTCAAAATTCGGGTTTTTTCAAAAAACCGCGAGAAAATCGCCCCAAAATGCCCCAAAATGCCCAAAAATTGCAAAAATCGCGAAAAATGGCCAAAAATCGCGAAAAAATCGCCCAAAAATGGCGAAAAAATGGCGTAAAAAGGCAAAAAATCGCCCGAAACATGCCCAAAAATCGCGAAAAAAGCGCTGAAAATCGCGAAAAAATCGCAAAAAAATCGCAATAAAAAAAAACCGCAAAAAAATCGCCCCAAAAATGCCGAAAAAACCGCGAAAAAAGCGCAAAAAATCGCCAAAAAATCGCCAAAACATCGCGTAAAAATCGCAAAAAAACCCGCAAAAAATCGCCACAAAAGTGCCGAAAAAATCGGGAAAAAATCGTAAAAATATCGTAAAAAGACTCAAAAATTGCGCCCGAATCCCCTCCAAATAATAGAAAAAAAATCGTTATGAGTTCCCCAAAAAAATTCCCAAAAATTAAAAAAAAAATCCCCCTAAAAAATGCCCCAGAAAATCTCCAAAAATTCTCCCCAAAATTCCCCAAAAATAACCAAAAAAAAATCCCCAAAATTTCTTAAAAATCCCCTAAAATTAAAAAAAAAAATTTCGACAAATTTTTTAAAATCCCCGAAAAATTCCCCAAGAATTCTCAAAAATATTCCCTAAAAAATCCCCAAAAATTCTAAAAAAATCCACAAAAATGAAAAAAAAAATTATGAAAAATTTTTTAAAAATCCCCGAAAAATTCCCCAAAAATTCTCAAAAAAATTCCCCCAAAAATTCCCCAAATCCTCAGGAGATTTGTCAGGATCTGACTCAAATTTGGGTGAATTTGGGGAATTTTGGGAATTTTTGGGCGATTTTTTTGGGGTCTTGAGCAGGATTTTTGGGATTCTAAAGAGGAATTTTGGGAGGGAATTTGGGGATTCCAGGGGGGAATTTTTGGGGTTCCTCAAGTTGAATTTTTGGGAAGGATTTTGGGGTCCCAAAGTGGAATTTTGGGGAAGGAATTTGGGGTTCCTGAGCGGGAATTTTGATGTTCCCAAAGGAGAATTTTGGGGAAGGAATTTGGGGTTCCCAGGGGGGAAATTTTGGGGTTCCTCAAGTGGAATTTTGGGGTTGGGATTTGGGGTTCGAGGGGACAATTTTGGGAAGGGATTTGAGGATCCTGAGCGGGATTTTTGGGGACCCTGAGCGGGATTTTTGGGGTTCCTGGGCGGGAATTTTGGGGATCCTGGGCGGGATTTTTGGGGTTGCTGAGCGGGATTTTTGGGGATCCTGAGCGGGATTTTTGTGGTTTCTGAGCGGGATTTTGGGGATCCTGAGCGGGATTTTGGGATTCTAAAGGGGAATTTTGGCGTTGGTATTTTTGGGGTTTCTGAGCGGGATTTTTTGGATTCCTGAGCGGGATTTTTGGGGATCCTGAGCGGAATTTTTTGAGTTTCTGAGCGGGATTTTTTTGGTTTTTTAAGCGGGATTTTTGTGGTTCCTGAGAGGGATTTTTGGGATTTTTGAGCGGGATTTTTGGGATTTTTGAGCGGGATTTTTTGGATTCTATAGGAAGATTTTGGGGTTGGGATTTTGGGGATTCCTGAGCGGGATTTTGGGGATTCCTGAGCGGGATTTTCGTGGTTTTTGAGCCGGATTTTGGTGTTTTTTGAGCGGGATTTTTGGGGTTTCTGAGCGGGATTTTTGGGGTTTCTGAGCGGGATTTTTGGGTTTCTGAGCGGGATTTTTGGTTTTAAAGCGGATTTTCGGTTTTTCCCCAGCACGCCCGTGGTGCCCGTGTTCAGTTCCGGGAGAACGAGCTGTTCCGGCAGGTGCCGAACCCGCCGGGCTCCTCCTTTTGGGGGTCCCAAAGGGGATTTTGGGGATCCTGAGCGGGATTTTTGGGGTTCCTGAGCGGGATTTTTTGGGTTTCTGAGCGGGGATTTTTGGGGTTTCTGAGCGGGATTTTGGGGTTTTTAAGCGGGATTTTTGGGGTTTCTGAGGGGATTTTTGGATTCTAAAGGGAATTTTGGGGTTGGGATTTTGTGGTTTCTGAGCAGGATTTTTTGAGGTTCCTGAGCGGGATTTTGGGATTTCTGAGCGGGATTTTTGGGTTTTTAAGCGGGATTTTTGGGGTTTCTGAGGGGGATTTTTGGATTCTAAAGGGGAATTTTGGGGTTGGGATTTTGTGGTTTCTGAGCAGGATTTTTTTGAGGTTCCTGAGCGGGATTTTGGGGATTCCTGAGCGGGATTTTTGTGGTTTTTGAGCGGGATTTTTGGGGTTTCTGAGCGGGATTTTTTGGGGTTATAAAGCGGAATTTTGTGATTGGGATTTTTGAGCGGGATTTTGGTTTTTAAAGCGGATTTCGGTTTTCCCAGCACGCCCGTGGTGCCCGTGTTCAGTTCCGGGGAGAACGAGCTGTTCCGGCAGGTGCCGAACCCGCCGGGCTCCTCCTTTTGGGGGTCCCAGAGGGGATTTTGGGGATCCTGAGCGGGATTTTTGGGTTTTTTAAGCGGGATTTTTGGGGTTCCTGAGCGGGATTTTTGGGGTTCCTGAGCGGGATTTTTTGGGGTTCCTGAGCGGGATTTTTGGATTCTAAAGGAGAATTTTGGGGTTGGGATTTTTGTGGTTTCTGACCGGAATATTTTGGATTGTAAAGGGGAATTTTGGCGTTGGTATTTTTGGGATTTCTGGCCGGGAGTTTTGGGGTTCCTGAGCGGGATTTTTGGATTCTATAGGGGAATTTTGTGTTGTGATTTTTGGGGATCTTGAGCGGGATTTTTTGGATTCTAAAGGGAGTTTTGGGGTTGGGATCATTGGGGATCCTGAGCGGGATTTTTGTGATTTCTGAGCGGGATTTTTGGGTTTTTTAAGCGGGATTTTTGGGGTTCCTGAGCGGGATTTTTGGGGTTCTAAAGTGGAATTTTGGGGTTAGGATTTTGGGATTCCTGTGCGGGATTTTGGGATTTCTGAGCGGATTTTTGGGGTTCCTGAGCGGGATTTTGGGTTTTGAGGGGATTTTTTTAGGTTTTTTAAGAGGGATTTTTGGGGTTTCTGAGCGGGATTTTTGGATTCTATAGGGAAATTTTTGGTTTGGGATTTTTGGGATTTCTGAGCGGAATTTTGGGGTTTCTGAGCGGGATTTTGGGGTTCCTGAGAGGGATTTGGGGTTTCTGAGCGGGATTTTTGGATTCTAAAGGAGAATTTTGGCGTTGGTATTTTTGGGATTTCTGGTCGGGAGTTTTGGGGTTCCTGAGCGGGATTTTTTGGATTCTATAAGAAATTTTGGGGCTGGGATTTTGGGGATCCTGAGCGGGATTTTTGGGTTTCCTGAGCGGGATTTTTGGGGATCCTGAGTGGGATTTTTGTGGTTTCTGAGCGGGATTTTTGGATTCTATAAGAAATTTTGGGGTTGGGATTTTGGGATTCCTGAGCGGGATTTTTTGGATTCTATAGGGAATTTTTGGGGTTGGGATTTTTGGGGTTCCTGAGCGGGATTTTTGGGTTTTTAAAGCGGGATTTTTGGGATTCCTGAGCGGGATTTTTGGAGTTTCTGAGCGGGATATTTTGGATTCTATAGGGAGACTTTGGGGTTGGGATTTTTGGGTTCCTGAGCGGGATTTTTGGGATTCCTGAGCGGGATTTTTTGGGTTCCTGGGCGGGATTTTTGGGGATCCTGAGCGGGATTTTTTGGGTTCCTGAGCGGGATTTTTGGGATTCCTGAGCGGATTTTTTGGGTGTCTGAGCGGGATTTTTTTGGGTTTCTGAGCCGGATTTTTGGGATATTTGAGCGGGATTTTTGGATTCTATAGGAAGATTTTGGGTTTGGGATTTTTGGGGTTCCTGAGCGGGATTTTTGGAGTTTCTGAGCGGGATTTTTGGATTCTATAGGGAGATTTTGGGGTCGGGATTTTGGGATTCCTGAGCGGGATTTTTGGGGTTTCTGAGCGGGATTTTTTGGATTCTATAGGGAGATTTTGGGTTTGGGATTTTTGGGGTTCCTGAGCGGGATTTTTGGGGTTTCTGAGCGGGATTTCTTGGGTTTTTTAATCGGGATTTTTGGAGTTTCTGAGCGGATTTTTGGATTCTATAGGAGATTTTGGGGTCGGGATTTTTGTGGTTCCTGAGCGGGATTTTTGTGGTTCCTGAGCGGGATTTTTTGGGATTCCTGAGCGGGATTTTTGTGGTTATAAAGCGGAATTTTGGGATTGGGATTTTTGAGCGGGATTTTTGTTTTTAAAGCGGATTTCGGTTTTTCCCAGCACGCCCGTGGTTCCCGTGTTCAGTTCCGGGGAGAACGAGCTGTTCCGGCAGGTGCCGAACCCGCCGGGCTCCTCCTTTTGGGGGTCCCAGAGGGGATTTTGGGGATCCTGAGCGGGATTTTTTGGGTTTTTTAAGCGGGATTTTTGGGGTTTCTGAGCGGGATTTTTTTGTGTTTCTGAGCGGGATTTTTGGGGTTTTTTAAGCGGGATTTTTGGGGTTTCTGAGGGGACTTTTGGATTCTAAAGGGAATTTTGGGGTTGGGATTTTGTGGTTTCTGAGCAGGATTTTTGAGGTTCCTGAGCAGGATTTTTGAGGTTCCTGAGCGGGATTTTTGGGTTTTTAAGCGGGATTTTTGGGATTTTTGAGCGGGATTTTTGGATTCTATAGGGAAATTTGGGGTTGGGATTTTGGGATTCCTGAGCGGGATTTTGGGGATTCCTGAGCGGGATTTTGTGGTTTTTGAGCGGGATTTTTGTGTTTTTGAGCGGGATTTTTGTGGTTTCTGAGCGGGATTTTTTGGGGTTTCTGAGCGGGATTTTTGGGGTTCTAAAGGCGATTCCGGTTTTTCCCAGCACGCCCGTGGTGCCCGTGCTCAGTTCCGGGGAGAACGAGCTGTTCCGGCAGGTGCCGAACCCGCCAGGCTCCTCCTTTTGGGGGTCCCAGAGGGGATTTTAGGGATCCTGAGCGGGATTTCTGGGGATCCTGAGCGGGATTTTTGGGGATCCTGAGCGGGATTTTTTGGATTCTATAGGAAATTATGTGGTTGGGAATTTGGGGATTCCTGAGCGGGATTTTTGGGGTTCCTGAGCGGGGTTTTTGGGGTTTCTGAGCGGATTTTTGTGTTTCTCAGCGGGATTTTTGGGGTTTTTAAGCGGGATTTTTGGGGTTTCTGAGCGGGGTTTTTGGGGTTTCTGAGTGGGATTTTTGGGATTCCTGAGCGGGATTTGGGGCTTCTGAGCATGATTTTTGGGTTTTTAAGCGGGGTTTTGGGGTTTCTGAGCGGGATTTTGGGGTTTCGGAGCGGGATATTTTGGATTCTATAGGGAGATTTTGGGGTCGGGATTTTGGGATTTCTGAGCGGGATTTTTGGGATTTTGAGCGTGATTTTTGGATTCTATAAGAAATTTTGGGGTTGGGATTTTGGGGATCCTGAGCGGGATTTTTGGGGATCCTGAGCGGGATTTTTGTGGGTTTTGAGCGGGATTTTTGGGGTTTTTTAAGCGGGATTTTTGTGGTTTCTGAGCGGGATTTTTGGGGTTTCTGAGCGGGATTTTGGGGTTTCTGAGCGGGATATTTTGGATTCTATAGGAAATTTTGGCGTTGGTATTTTTGGGATTTCTGAGCGGGATTTTTGGGATTCCTGAGCGGGATTTTTGGGATTCCTGAGCGGGATTTTTTGGATTCTATAGGGAAATTTTGGCGTTGGTATTTTTGGGATTTCTGAGCGGGATTTTTGGGGTTTCTGAGCGGGATTTTTGGGGTTCTAAATGAGATTCCGGTTTTTCCCAGCACGCCCGTGGTGCCCGTGCTCAGTTCCGAGGAGAACGAGCTGTTCCGGCAGGTGCCGAACCCGCCAGGCTCCTCCTTTTGGGGATCCCAGAGGGGATTTTTGGGTTCCTGAGCCGGATTTTTGGGATTCCTGAGCGGGATTTTTGGGTTTTTAAGCGGGATTTTTGGGATTTTTGAGCGGGATTTTTGGATTCTATAGGGAAATTTTGGGGTTGGGATTTTGGGGATTCCTGAGCGGGATTTTTGGGGGATTCCTGAGCGGGATTTTTGTGGTTTTGAGCGGGATTTTGGGGTTCCTGAGCGGGATTTTGTGGTTATAAAGCGGAATTTTGGGATTGGGATTTTGGGGTCGGGATTTTTGGGTTTCTGAGCGGGATTTTTGGTTTTTAAAGCGGATTTCGGGTTTTTCCCCAGCACGCCCGTGGTGCCCGTGTTCAGTTCCGGGGAGAACGAGCTGTTCCGGCAGGTGCCGAACCCGCCGGGCTCCTCCTTTTGGGGGTCCCAAAGGGGATTTTGGGGATCCTGGGCGGGATTTTGGGGTTTCTGAGCGGGATTTTGGGCTTTCTGAGCGGGATTTTTGGATTCTATAAGAAATTTTGGGGTTGGGATTTTTGGGATTCCTGAGCGGAATTTTTGGGGATCCTGAGCAGGATTTTTGGAGTTTCTGAGCGGGATTTTTGGATTCTATAGGAAATTTTTGGGTTGGGATTTTTTGGGTTTCTGAGCGGGATTTTTTTGATTCTATAGGAAATTTTTGGGTCGGGATTTTTGGGATTTCTGAGCGGAATTTTTGGGGATCCTGAGCAGGATTTTTGGAGTTTCTGAGCGGGATTTTTTGGATTCTATAGGGAAATTTTGGGGTTGGGATTTTGGGGATTCCTGAGAGGGATTTTGGGGATTCCTGAGCGGGATTTTTGTGGTTTTTGAGCGGGATTTTTGGGATTTCTGATCGGGATTTTTGTGGTTATAAAGCGGAATTTTGGGATTGGCATTTTTGAGCGGGATTTTTGTTTTTTAAAGCGGATTTCGGGTTTTTCCCCAGCACGCCCGTGGTGCCCGTGTTCAGTTTCGGGGAGAACGAGCTGTTCCGGCAGGTGCCGAACCCGCCGGGCTCGCGGCTGCGGCGCCTCCAGGTGCGGCTGCAGCGCGTCCTGGGCGTGGCGCTGCCGCTGTTCCACGCCCGCGGCGTGTTCCAGTACAGCTTCGGGCTGCTGCCCTTCCGCCGGCCCATCCACACCGTGGGTGAGGAAAATGCGCGGAGGAAAAGAGGGAAAAAATTTGGGGGAAGGGAAAAAATTTGGGGAAAAACGGTGGAAGTTTGGGAAAAACAAAAAAAATGGGGAAAAACAAAAAAATGGGAGAAAATGGTGAAAATTTGGGGAAAATGGCAAAAAAAAGGGGGAAAAGGCAAAAATTGGGGAAAAATAAAAAAAATCTAGGGGAAAAAACTAAAAAAATTTGGGGGAAATGGAAAGAAAATTCGGGAAAAATGGTGAAAGTTTGGGGAAAAACAAAAAAATGGGGGAAAATGGTGAAAATTTGGGGAAATGATGAAAATTTGGGGGTAAATGGCAAAAAAAAGAGGGGAAAATGCAAAAAAAAAAGGAGGAAAACAAAAAAATGGGGAAGAAACTTAAAAAATTTGGGGAAATGGCAAATGTGGGTCCATCCACACCGTGGGTGAGGAAAATGCGCGGAGGGAAAAGAGGGAAAAAATTTGGGGGGAAGGGAAAAAAAGTTGGGGAAAAACGGTGGAAGTTTGGGGAAAAACAAAAAAAAATGGGGAAAAACAAAAAAATGGGAGAAAATGGTGAAAATTTGGGGGAAAATGGCAAAAAAAAGGGGGAAAAAGGCAAAAAAATGGGGAAACAAAAAAATGGGGAAAAACTTTAAAAATTTGGGGGAAATGGAAAGAAAATTCGGGGAAAAATGGTGAAAGTTTGGGGAAAACAAAAAAAGGGGGAAAATGGTGAAAATTTGGGGAAAAATGGCAAAAAAATATGGGGGAAAAGGAAAAAATTTGGGGAAGACAGGAAAAAATGTGGGGAAATGGAAAAAAATTGGCGGAAAAGAAAAAATGGGGAGGAAAATGGGGAAAACAAAAAAATGAGGAAAAACCTAAAAATTTGGGGGAAAAGGAAAAAGTTCTGGGAAAACGGTGGAAGTTTGGGGAAAAACAAAAAAATGGGGAAAAATGGTGAAAATTTGGTGGAAATACAAAAAAAGGGGAAAGGCAAAAAATGGGGGAAAACAAAAAAATGGGGAAAAACTTAAAAAATTGGGAAATGGCAAATGTGGGTCCATCCACACCGTGGGTGAGGAAAACGCGCGGAGGGAAAAGAGGGAAAAAAATTTGGGGGAAGGGAAAAAATTTGGGGAAAAACGGTGGAAGTTTGGGGGAAAAACAAAAAAAAAATGGGGGAAAATGGGTGAAAATTTGGGGGAAAATGGTGAAAATTTGGGGAAGAGAGCAAAAAAATGTGGGGAAATGGAAAAAAATTGGGGAAAACAAAAAATATGGGAGGAAAAAATTGGGGGAAAAGAAAAAAATTAGGAAAAAACCCTAAAAAATTGTGGGAGAAATGGAAAAAAAAGTGGAAAATAGAAAAAAATTGAGGAGAAAGAGAAAAAAAATGGGGAAAAAATAAAAAAATTTGCGGAGAAAAAATTAAAAATTTGGGGGGAAATGGAAAAAAATTGGAGGGAAAAAGGAGCAAATATTTGAGGGAATGTGGCCAGAATTTGGGAAAAAAACTAAAAAAAATTGGGGGGAAATGGCAAATGCGGGTCCAGCCACACCGTGGGTGAGGAAAACGCGCGGAGGGAAAAGAGGGAAAAAAATTTGGGGGAAGGGAAAAAAATTTGGGAAAAATGGTGGAAGTTTGGGGAAAAACAAAAAAAATGGGGAAAAACAAAAAAATGGGGAAAATGGTGAAAATTTGGGGAAATGGTGAAAATTTGGGGGAAAAGGCAAAAAAAAAGCGGGGACAACAAAAAAATGGGGGAAAAAACTTAAAAATTGGGGAAAACGGTGAAATGCTGGTCCAGCCACAGCGTGGGTGAGGAAAAACACTGGAGGGAAAAGAGGAAAAAATTTGGGGTGGAAGGGAAAAAATTTGGGGAGAAACGGTGGAAGTTTGGGAAAAACAAAAAAATGGGGAAAAATGGTGAAATTTGGGGAAAAATGGTGAAAATTTGGGGGAAGAGAGCAAAAAAATGTGGGGAAATGGAAAAAATTTGGGGAAAACAAAAAAATGGGAGGAAAAATATGGGGAAAAACAAAAATGAGGGAAAAACCTAAAAAATTTTGGGGAGAAATGGGAAAAAAAAATCAGGAAAAATAGAAAAAAATTGGGGAGAAAGAGAAAAAAATGGGGAAAAATAAAAAAATTTGCGGAGAAAAATTAAAAATTTGGGGAAATGGAAAAAATTGGAGGGAAAAAGGAGCAAATATTTGAGGGAATGTGGCCGGAATTTGGGGAAAAACTGAAAAAATTGGGGGAAATGGCAAATGTGGGTCCAGCCACACCGTGGGTGAGGAAAATGCGTGGAGGGAAAAGAGAGAAAAAATTTGGGGGAAGGAAAAAATTTGGGGAGAAACGGTGAAAGTTTGGGGAAAAACAAAAAAATGGGGAAATGGTGAAAATTTGGGGGAAAATGGCAAAAAAAGGAGGGAAAAGGCAAAAATTGGGGGAAAAATAAAAATCTAGGGAAAACTTTAAAATTTGGGGGAAATGGAAAGAAAATTGGGAAAAATGGTGAAAGTTTGGGGAAAAACAAAAAAATGGGGGAAAATGGTGAAAGTTTGGGGGAAAAGGCAAAAAAATTGGGGGAAAATGAAAAATTTGGGGAAGACAGGAAAAAATGTGGGGAAAGGGAAAAATTGGGGAAACAAAAGAAATGGGGGAAATTGGGGGAAAACAAAAAAAAGAGGAGGAAAAATTGGGGGAAAAAGGGGTTAAAACCTAAAAATTTGGCGGAAATGGAAAAAAATTGGGGAGAAAAAGAAAAAATGGGGAAAAATAAAAATTTGTGGAAAAAAATTTAAAATTTGGGGCAAATGGAAAAAATTGGGGAAAAAGGAGCAAATATTTGAGGGAATGTGGCCAGAATTTGGGAAAAAACTAAAAAAATTGGGGAAATGGCAATGTGGGTCCATGCACACCGTGGAGTGAGAAAATGCGTGGAGGGAAAAGAGGAAAAAAATTTGGGGGAAGGGAAAAAATTTGGGGAAAACGGTGGAAGTTTGGGGAAAAACAAAAAAATGGGGAAAAAACAAAAAAAATGGGAGAAAATGGTGAAAATTGGGGGTAAATGGCAAAAAAATGGGGGAAAAGGCAAAAACTGGGGAAAACAAAAAAATCTAGGGAAAAACTTAAAAATTTGGGGAAATGGAAAGAAAATTCGGGGAAGAACGAGTGAAAATTTGGGGAAAAACAAAAAAATGGGGGAAAATGGTGAAAATTTGGGGAAGACAGCAAAAAATGTGGGGAAAATGAAAAAATTTGGGGAAGACAGGAAAAATGTGGAGAAATGGGGAAAAATTGGGGAAAAACAAAAAATAGGGGGAAAAAATTGGGGAAAAACAAAAAAATGAGGGAAAAACTTGGGGGAAAACAAAAAAAAAGGGGAAAAACCCTAAAAAATTTGGAGGAAATGGAAAAAAATTTGGAAAATGGAAAAAAATTGGGAGAAAGAGAAAAATTAGGGAAAAATTTAAAAATTTGGGGGAAAACTCAAAAATTTGGGGGAAAAAAAGAAAAAGTTTGGGGGAAATGGAAAAAAATTGGGAGGAAAACAAAAACATGGGGAAAAAAATTAAAAATTTGGGGGAAAACTGAAAAATTTGGGGAAATGGAAAAAATTGGGGGAAAATCCCAAAAATCAGGACCCCCCCCCCTCCAAAAAAAAAAAAATCCAGGTTAAAACCCCCAAAAAAATCCAATTAAAAACAAAAAAAAATCCCCCAAAATTCAGGAAAAAAACCCCAAAAATCCAATAAAAACCCCAAAATATCGGGAAAAAATCCCAAAAAATCAGGAAAAACCCCAAAAAATCAGGCAAAAAATCCCAAAAATCAGGAAAAAACCCCATAATCCAGGAAAAAATCCCCAAAATCCAGGAAAAAATCCTCAAAAAAATCCAATTAAAAACCAAAAAAATCCCAAAAATTCAGGAAACAAAGCCCGAAAATCAGGAAAAAATCCAGAAAAATCCTCAAAAATCCCAAAAATCAGGAAAAAAACCCCAAAAAATCAGGAAAAATCTCTAAAAATCAGGAAAAACCCCTAAAATGCAGGAAAAAATCATCAAAAATCCAATTACAAACCAAAAAAATCCCAAAAAATCAGGAAAAAATCCCGAAAAATCCGGAAAAAATCCCAAAAATCAGGATAAAATCCTCAAAAACTCAATTAAAAACCAAAAAACCGTAAAATTCAGGAAAAACCCCTAAAATTCTGCGAAAAAACCCCAAAATTTCATTAGAAATGTAAAAAATTCAATAAAAATCAGAAAAACCCGAAAAAGCAGGAAAAACACCCGAAAAAATCAGGAAAAAAATCCCAAAAATCACATTTTTGGGGGGATTTTAATGGGATTTTTTGGGGGATTTTTATGGAATATTTTTTAGGATATTTTTGGGATATTTTAGGATATTTTTGAGCAGAAATTTTGTGTTTCCCGCAGTGGGGGCGCCGCTGGAGCTGCCGCGGGTGCCGAACCCCTCGGCGCCGCAGGTGCAGCTCTGGCACCGCCCAAAAATCCCTGAAAAAATCCCTGAAAAATCCCAAAAATCCAGGAGAAAATCCCAAAAATCAGGGAAAAACCTCCCAAAATCCAGGAAAAAAATCCTCAAAAAATCCAATAAAAACCAAAATAAAAATCACAAAAATAGAGGAAAAAACCCCAAAAATCCAGTAAAATCCCAAAAATCAGGGAAAAAAATCTGTAAAAATCAGAAAAAACCCCCAAAATCCAGGAAAATTCTTCAAAAATCCAATTAAAAACCAAAAAATCCCAAAAATAGGGAAAAAATCCCAAAATCGCATTTTTAGGGGGATTTGATGGATTTTTTTGGATTTTTATGGAATATTTTTAGGACATTTTTAGGATATTTAGGATATTTTTGAGCAGATATTTTGTGTTTCCTGCAGTGGGGGCGCCGCTGGAGCTGCCGCGGGTGCCGAACCCCTCGGCGCCGCAGGTGGAGCTCTGGCACCGCCCAAAAATCCCCGAAAAATCCCCGAAAAAATCCCCAAAAATCCAGGAGAAAATCCCAAAAATCAGGAAAAAATCCCAAAAAATCAGGGGAAAAAACCCCAAAATCCAGGAAAAATCCTCAAAAAATCCAATTAAAAAGCAAAAAAAAAACCAAAAATTGAGGAAAAACCCCGAAAAATCCAATAAAAACGAAAAATAATCAGGAAAAAATCCTCAAAAAAATCAGGAGAAAACCCCCAAAATCCAGGAAAAATCCTCAAAAAATCCAATTACAAACCGAAAAAAATCCCAAAAATTGAGGAAAAAAACCCGAAAAAATCCCGAAAAAAATCCCTAAAAATCGCATTTTTGGGGGGATTTTGATGGGATTTTTTGGGATTTTAATGGAATTTTTTTTGATATTTTGGGATTTTTTTACTAACTATTTTTTATTTCCTGCAGTGGGGCGCCGCTGGAGCTGCCGCGGGTGCCGAACCCTCGGGGCCGTAGGTGCAGCTCTGGCACCGCCCAAAAATCCCTCGAAAAATCCCCCGAAAAAATCCCAAAATCAGGAAAAACCTCCCAAAAATCCAGGAAAAAAGTCAAAAAATCAAATTAAAAACCAAAAAAAATCCCAAAAATCAGGAAAAATCCCGAAAATTCAGGAAAAAATCCCAAAAATCGCATTTTTGGGGGGATTTTTGGAGGATTTTATGGAATTTTTTTAGATATTTTAGGATTTTTTTTACCAACTATTTTTTATTTCCCGCAGTGGGGGCGCCGCTGGAGCTGCCGCGGGTGCCGAACCCCTCGGCGCCGCAGGTGGAGCTCTGGCACCGCCCAAAATCCCTGAAAAATCCCCGAAAAATCCCAAAAATCAGGAAAAAACCTCCAAAAATCCCGAAAAATCCTCAAAAAAGCAATTAAAATCCAAAAATCCGAAAAATTCAGGAGAAAAATCCCAAAAATCAGGAAAAACCTCCCAAAATCCAGGAAAAAAGTCAAAAAATCCAATTAAAAACCAAAATAAAAATCACAAAAATTGAGGAAAAACCCGAAAAATCAGAAAAAATCCCCAAAAATCGCATTTTGGGGGATTTTGATGGGATTTTTGGATTTTATGGAATTTTTTTAGATATTTTAGGATTTTTTTACTAAATATTTTTGTGTTTCCCGCAGTGGGGCGCCGCTGAGCTGCCGCGGGTGCCGAACCCCTCAGGGCCGCAGGTGCAGCTCTGGCACCGGCCAAAAATCCCCGAAAATCCCGAAAATCTCCAAAATTCCAGAAAAACCCCAAAAATCCAATAAAATCCCCCAAAAATCAGGAAAAATCCCAAAAATCAGGAAAGAAAACCCCAAAAATCAGGAAAAAATCTCAAATCCAGGAAAAATCCACAAAATTCCTATTAAAAACAAATAAGAATCCCAAAAGTTGAGGAAAAAACCGGAAAAATCAGGAAAAATCCTCAAAATCCAGGAAAAAATCCTCTAAAATTCCAGTTAGAAACCAAACAAAAACCCCAAAATTCAGGAAAAAACCCCAAAAATCAGGAAAAAATCCCAAAAATCAGGAAAAATCCCAAAAATTCAGTAAAATCCACAAAAATCCAGAAAAAATCCCAAAATATCAGGAAAAAACCTCCCAAAATTCAGGAAAAATCTCAAAAATCCAATTAAAACCAAAAAATCCAAAAATCAGGAAAAACTCGAGAAATCAGGAAAAATCCCGAAAATTCAGGAAAAAAAATCCCAAAAATCGCATTTTTGGGGGATTTTTGGAGGATTTTATGGAATTTTTTAGATATTTTGGGATTTTTTTACCAAATATTTTTATTTCCCGCAGTGGGGCGCTGCTGGAGCTGCCGTGGTGCCGAACCCTCGGCCGCGCAGGTGCAGCTCTGGCACCCTCAAAATCTCGAAAAATCTCGAAAAATCCCCAAAAATCCAGGAAGAAAATCCCAAAAATCAGGAAAAACCTCCCAAAATCCAGGAAAAAAAGTCAAAAAATCCAATTAAAATCCAAAATAAAAATCACAAAAATAGAGGAAAAACCCCAAAAATCCAGTAAAATCCCAAAAATCAGGAAAAATCTGTAAAAATCAGAAAAACCCCCAGAATCCAGGAAAAATTCTTCAAAAAAATCAATTAAAACCAAAAATCCCAAAAATCAGGAAAAAATCCCAAAATCGCATTTTTGGGGGATTTTGATGGGATTTTTGGGGGATTTTAAGGAATATTTTTATGGGATTTTTTTTAGATATTTTAGGATTTTTTTTACTAAATATTTTTGTGTTTCCCGCAGTGGGGCGCCGCTGGAGCTGCCGCGGTGCCGAACCCCCGGCGCCGCAGGTGCAGCTCTGGTACCTTAAATCCTCGAAAATCCTCGAAAAATCCCAAAATCCAGAAGAAAATCCCAAAAATCAGGAAAAACCTCCCAAAATCCAGGAAAAAAGTCAAAATCCAATTGAACGAAAAAATCCCAAAAATCAGGAAAAATCCCGAAAATTCAGGAAAAAATCCCAAAAATCGCATTTTTGGGGGGATTTTGGAGGATTTTTATGGAATTTTTTAGATATTTTGGGATTTTTTTTACTAAATATTTTTCTATTTCCTGCAGTGGGGGCGCCGCTGGAGCTGCCGCGGGTGCCGAACCCCTCGGCGCCGCAGGTGGAGTTTCTGAGCACTGCCTAGTAATTCCCGAAAATCCCCGAAAAAATCCCAAAAATCCAGGAGAAAATCCCAAAATCAGGAAAACCTCCCAAAATCCAGGAAAAATCCTCAAAAATCCAATAAAACCAAAAAAATCCCAAAATTGAGGAAAAACCCGAAAATCAGAGAAAAAATCCTTCAAAATCGCATTTTTGGGGGATTTTTGAGGATTTTTATGGAATTTTTTTAGATATTTTGGGATTTTTTACCAACTATTTTTTATTTCCCGCAGTGGGAGCCCTGCTGGAGCTGCCGCGGGTGCCGAACCCTCGGGGCCGCAGGTGCAGCTCTGACACCGCTCAGAAATCCTCGAAATTCCCGAAAATCCCCAAAATCCAGATAGAAAATCCCAAAAATCAGGGAGAAAAACCTCCCAAAATCCAGGAAAAAGTCAAAAATCAAATTAAAACCAAAAAAAATCCCAAAATAGAGGTAAACCCCAAAATCCAGTAAAATCCCAAAAATCAGGGAAAAATCTGTAAAAATCAGAAAAACCCCAAAATCCAGGAAAAATTCTTCAAAAAATCCAATTAAAAACCAAAAAAAATCCCAAAAAATCAGGAAAAAAATCCCAAAAATCGGATTTTTGGGGGGATTTTGATGGGATTTTTTTGGGATTCTTATGGAATATTTTTTAGGATATTTTTAGGATATTTTAGGATATTTTTTGAGCAGATATTTTGTGTTTCCCGCAGTGGGGGCGCCGCTGGAGCTGCCGCGGGTGCCGAACCCCTCGGCGCCGCAGGTGGAGCTCTGGCACCGGCGCTACCGCGAGGCGCTCGAGCGGCTCTTTGAGGAGCACAAAGCGGCGTTCGGGGTCCCCCCCGAGCGGCACCTGAGCTTCGTGTGAGCCCCGAAATATCCGGGGGGGTCCCCGAAATATCGGGGGGGTCCCCAAAATATCGAGGGGGGTCCGCAAAATGTTCTGTACCCAAAAAACCGGATTGAAATTCAATAAATGGCGTTAAAATGAGAAATATTCTGATTTTTGTGATTTTTGGGGATTTTTTTGGGGGATTTTTGGGATTTTTGTGGGATTTTTGGGATTTTTGGGGATTTTTGGGATTTTTGGGAATTTTTGGGATTTTTTGGGATTTTTTGGGAATTTTTGCAGTTTTCCTGGATATATGGGGATTTTTTGGGGATTTTTTGGGATTTTTTTGGGATTTTTTGGGGGATTTTTTGGGGGGATTTTTTTGGATTTTTTGGGGTTTTTTTGGATTTTTTGGGGCATTTTTTGGGATTTTTTGGGATTTTATTGGGATTTTTTGGGGATTTTTGGGGATTTTTTGGGATTTTTATTGGGATTTTTGGGGATTTTTCTGGGAATTTTGGGATTTTTGGGGATTTTTGGGGATTTTTAGAATTTTTGGGATTTTTGAGAGTTTTTTGGGATTTTTGGGGGTTTTTGGGGATTTTTGGGGATTTTTGCGAATTTTTTGGGGTTTTTTGGATTTTTTGGGAATTTTTGGGATTTTTTGGGGATTTTTGGGATTTTATTGGGATTTTTGGGGATTTTTGAGGGATTTTTGGGATTTTTGGGAATTTTCTGGGAATTTTTGGAGATTTTTGGGATTTTTGGGGATTTTTGGGATTTTTTGGGATTTTTTGGGATTTTTATTGGGATTTTTATTGGGATTTTTGGGGATTTTTGGGAGATTTTTTGAAGGGGTTTTGAGGTCACTCAGCTTCGTGTGAGCCCTGAAACATCGGGGGGTCCCCAAGATATCGGGGGTCACCGAAATATCGGGGGTCCCCAAATGTTCTGCACCCAAAAAACCGGATTGAAATTCAATAAATGGCGTTAAAATGAGGAATATTCTGATTTATTTGGGATTTTTGGGGGATTTTTTTGCGAATTTTTTAGGGGTTTTTTTTTATTTTTGGGAATTTTTTGGGATTTTTTTGGGGATTTTTTTGGGATTTTTGGGATTTTTTGTGATTTTTTGGGGATTTTTGGGATTTTTGGGATTTTTTGGGATTTTGGGGATTTTTGGGGATTTTTGGGATTTTTGGAAATTTTTTTGAGATTTTTGGGGATTTTTGGGGATTTTTGGGGATTTTTTGGGATTTTTTGTGATTTTTGGGATTTTTCGGGGATTTTTTGGGATTTTTGGGATTTTTTGAGGGGTTTTAGGTCACTCAGCTTGTGTGAGCCCCGAAACATCGGGGGTCCCCAAAATATCGGGGGGTCACCAAATATCGGGGGGTCCCAAATGTTCTGTACCCAAAAAACCGGATGGAAATTCAATAAATGGCGTTAAAATGAGGAATATTCTGATTTTTTTAGAATTTTTGGGGATTTTTTGCGGATTTTGGGAATTTTTGGGATTTTTTGGGAATTTTTGGGATTTTTTTGGGATTTTTTTCGATTTTTGGGGATTTTTGGGGATTTTTGGGATTTTTTGGGATTTTTTGGGGATTTTTTGGGAATTTTTTGGGATTTTTGGGGATTTTTTGGGATTTTTGGGGATTTTTTGGGGATTTTTTGGGGATTTTTTGGGGATTTTTGGGGATTTTTTGGGGATTTTTTTGGGATTTTTTGGGATTTTTTGGGATTTTTTTGGGGATTTTTTGGGGATTTTTGGGGGATTTTTTGGGGATTTTTGGGGATTTTTTGGGGATTTTTGTGATTTTTGGGGATTTTTGGGATTTTTTGGGAATTTTTTGGGATTTCTTGGGATTTTTTGGGGTTTTTGGGTGATTTTTTGGAGGGGTTTTGAGGTCACTCAGCTTCGTGTGAGCCCCGAAATATCGGGGGTCCCCAAGATATCGGGGGGTCACCGAAATATCGGGGGGTCCCCAAATATTCTGTACCCAAAAAACCGGATTGAAATTCAATAAATGGCGTTAAAATGAGGAATATTCTGATTTTTTTATTTGGGATTTTTGGGGGATTTTTTGCGGATTTTTAGGGTTTTTTTAGGATTTTTGGGAATTTTTGGGATTTTTTGGGGATTTTTTGGGATTTTTGGGATTTTTTGTGATTTTTGGGATTTTTTGGGATTTTTTGGGATTTTTAGGAATTTTTCTGGGATATTTTAGGGGATTTTTTGGGGATTTTTGAAACTTTTGGGATGTTTTTGGGATTTTTGGGATTTTTTGGGAATTTTTGGAGATTTTTTGGGGATTTTTGGGGATGTTTTGGGATTTTTTGGGAATTTTTGGGATTTTTTGGGGATTTTTGGGATTTTTGGGGATTTTTTGGGGATTTTTGGGATTTTTTGGGATTTTTGGGGAATTTTTGGGATTTTTGGGGATTTTTTGGGATTTTTTGTGATTTTTGGGGATTTTTTGGGGATTTTTTTGATTTTTTCGGATTTTTTGGGGATTTTTGGGGATTTTTATGGGATTTTTTGATGATTTTTGGGGATTTTTGGGATTTTTGGGATTTTTGGGGATTTTTTGGGATTTTTGGGATTTTTTGGGAATTTTTTGGGATTTTTGGGGGATTTTTGGGATTTTTGGGATTTTTGGGGATTTTTGGGATTTTTGGGGATTTTTGGGATATTTTTGGGATTTTGGGACTTTTGAGGAATTTTCTGAGATTCCTCGAGATTTCTGGGGATTCTCAAGATTTCGGGGGATTCCCAGAATTTCTGGGATTTCTCGAGGAATTTCTAGGATTCTTTAAAATTTTATATTTTGAGGATTTTATGGGAATTTTTGGGGGTTTTGGGATTTTTTGGGATTTTTTGGGATTTTTGGGGATTTTTTGGGATTTTTTGGGGATTTTTTGGGATTTTTTGGGATTTTTGGGATTTTTTGGGATTTTTTGGGATTTTTGGGATTTTTGGGATTTTTGGAAATTTTTTGGGATTTTTGGGGGATTTTTGGGATTTTTGGGTTTTAGATTTTTGGGGATTTTTTGGGATTTTTGGAGGGGTTTAGGGTCACTCAGCTTCGTGTGAGCCCCCAAATATCGGGGGGAGTCCCCAAAATATCGGGGGGTCCCTAAAATATCGGAGGGGTTCCCTAAATAGTTCTGTACCCAAAAAACCGGATGGAAATTCAATAAATGGCGTTAAAATGAGAAATATTCTGATTTATTTGGAATTTTTTGGATTTTTGGGATTTTTTGGGATTTTTGGGGATTTTTGGGATTTTTTGGGGATTTTTTATGGATTTTTTGGGAATTTTTTGGGATTTTTTGGGAATTTTTGGGATTTTTGCGGAATTTTTTGGGATTTTTTGTGATTTTTTGGGGATTTTTTCTTTTTTGGGGATTTTTTTCGATTTTTTCAGATTTTTTTTCGATTTTTGGGGGATTTTCTTGGAGATTTTTTGGGGATTTTTGGGGATTTTGGGGATTTTTGGGATTTTTGGGATTTTTGGGGATTTTTGGGGATTTTTGGGGGATTTTTTGGGAATTTTTTGGGGATTTTTTTTATTTTTGGGATTTTTGGGGGATTTTTTGGGGGATTTTTGGGGATTTTTGGGGGATTTTTGGGGGATTTTTGGGGATTTTTTTTATTTTTGGGATTTTTGGGGGATTTTTGGGGATTTTTGGGGGATTTTGGGGATTTTTGGGGATTTTTGGGGGATTTTTTGGGGTTTTTTTGCAAATTTTGGGGTGTTTTTGGAATTTTTTGGGATTTTTTTTAATTTTTTGGTTTTTTTTTGGGGGACTTTTTAGAATTTTTTGAGGATTTTTGGCATTTTTTGGGGATTTTTGAGATTTTTTTGGGAGGGGGATTTTTTTTCTGGGGATTTTTTGGATTTTTTAATTGGGGTTTTTTCATATTTTCGGTGGAATTTATTTTTTATTTTTTATTTTTTAGGGGTTCCTTTTTGAGATTTTTTTTGAGGATTTTTTTCTGGTCTTTTTATTTTTTATTAATTTGGGTTTTTTTCATATTTTTTTAAATTTTTTAATTTTTTTTATGATTTTTTGCGATTTTATTTTTGGGGGAATTTTTTCATGGGATTTTTTTTGAGTTTTATTTAATTGGGATTTTTAAAATTTTTTTCTTTTTGCAGGATTTTTTTCTGGTCTTTTTTATTTTTTATTAATTTGGTTTTTGTCTTTTTTAAATTTTTTAAAATTGTTTTATATTTTTTGCGATTTTTTTTGGGGGGAATTTTTCTGGAGAATTTTTTGAGTTTTTTTATTGGGATTTTTCTAAATTTTTTTTTGCAGGATTTTTTTCTGGGCTTTTTTATTCTTTATTAATTTGGGTTCTTTTTATTTTTTTTTAATTTTTGCGATTTTTTGCGATTTTTTTAAGTTTTGGGAATTTTTTCCGGGGATTTTTTGGATTTTTTTTAATTAGAGTTTTTTCATATTTTTGGGGGAATTCTTTTTTGCATTTTTAAAATATTTTTTCGATCTTTTGAGTTTTTTTTTGGTTTTTTGTGAATTTTTTTCTGGTCTTTTTTAAATTAATTTGGATTTTTTCTTTTTTTTTTTAAATTTTTTAAATTTTTTTTAATTTTTTTGCGATTTTTTAAATTTTTGGCGATTTATTTTATTTTTGGGCTGAATTTTTTTCCACTTTTCCCCTCCCCAAACCCCAAATTTTTTTTTGTTTTCCCCCCAAATTTTCCCCCCGGGGTCACTCGGGGTCACCCAACCCTCGGTCCCCGCCCCTCCCCCCGGACTTTGGAATTTTGGGGCCGTTCCCGGAATTCCCAAAATTCCTCCGGGTGGGGGAGGGGAAATTCCAACCCCAAAATCCCGAAATTTGGGGGGGGGGCTGGGAAACCTTGGGGACATTTTGGGCAATTTTGGGAGAATTTTGGGACATTTTGGGCAATTTTGGGAAAATTTTGGGACATTTTGGGAGATTTTGGGCAATTTTGGGACCATTTTGGGCAATTTTGGGAAAATTTTGGGACATTTTGGGAGATTTTGGGACATTTTGAGAAAATTTTGGGAGATTTTAGGGACATTTTGAGAAAATTTTGGGTCCATTTGGGAAGATTTTGGGACATTTTGGGCAATTTTGGGCAATTTTGGGAAAATTTTGGGACATTTTGGGACATTTTTGGACATTTTGGGACCTTTTTGGGACATTTTGGGCAATTTTGGGAAAATTTTGGGACATTTGGGAACATTTTGGGACCTTTTTGGGACCATTTTGGGCAATTTTGGGCAATTTTGGGCAATTTTGGGAAAATTTTGGGACATTTTGGGGACATTTCAGGACATTTTGGGAGATTTTGGGGCAATTTTGGGCAATTTTGGGAAAATTTTGGGACATTTGGAGACATTTGGGAACATTTTGGAACCATTTGGGGCAATTTTGGGACATTTTGGGAACATTTTGGGACATTTGGGACCATTTTGGGCAATTTTGGGAAATTTTGGGAAATTTTGGGAAATTTTTGGGATATTTTGGGACATTTGGGGACATTTTGGGCAATTTTGGGACATTTTAGGAGATTTTAGGGACATTTTGAGAAAATTTTGGGTCCATTTGGGAAGATTTTGGGACATTTTGGGAACTTTTTGGGACCATTTTGGGCAATTTTGGGAGATTTTCGGGACCTTTGGGGACATTTTGGGGCAATTTTGGGACATTTTGGAAACTTTTGGAGATATTTTGGGGACATTTTGTAAAAATTTGGGGACATTTTGGGACATTTGGGGACATTTTGGGCAATTTTGGGAACTTTTTGGGAGAATTTTGGGCAATTTTGGGACATTTTGGGCAATTTTGGGAACTTTTTGGGAGAATTTTGGGCAATTTTGGGCAATTTTGGGACATTTGGGAACATTTTGGGACCATTTTGGGCAATTTTGGGAAAATTTTGAGACATTTTGGGAGATTTTGGGACATTTTGAGAAAATTTTGGGTCCATTTGGGAAGATTTTGGGACATTTTTGGACATTTTGGGGACATTTTGGGAACTTTTGGAGATATTTTGGGGGCATTTTGTAAAAATTTGGGGACATTTCGGGAGATTTTGGGGCAATTTTGGGATGACTTTGGGGGGATTTTGGGACATTTTGGGGTCATTTTGGGAGATTTTGGGACAATTTTGGGAGATTTTGGGACATTTGGGGAGATTTTGGGACATTTGGGGAGATTTTGGGACAATTTTGGGACAATTTTGGGCAATTTTGGGGCAATTTTGGGACATTTTGGGAACTTTTGGAGATATTTTGGGGACATGTAAAAATTTGGGAACATTTTGGGGCCATTTTGGGCAATTTTGGAGCCATTTTGTGAACATTTAGGAACATTTTCGGACAATTTTGGGAGATTTTGGGCAATTTTTGAAACATTTGGAGCCATTTTGGGACATTTTGGGACAATTTTGGGAATTTTTGGGCAATTTTGGGCAATTTTGGAAACATTTTGGGGACATTTTGGGAATTTTTGGGACAATTTTGCGACAATTTCTGGAGATTTTGGGACATTTCTGCACATTGTGGGACAATTTTGGACAATTTTAGGAATTTTAGGACATTTTGGGCAATTTTGGACCATTTGAGACAATTTTGGGACAATTTTGGGAATTCTGGGAATGATTTTGGGAATTTTGGGACAATTCTGGGACAATTCAGAGACAATTTTGGGACAATTTTGGGACATTTTGTAAAAATTTGGAAACATTTCGGGAGATTTTGGAAACATTTTGGGGACATTTTGGGGATTTTTAGACTAATTTGGGCCAATTTCGGGACAATTTCGGGACAATTTCGGGACAATTTCGGGACAATTTTGAGTCAATTTCGGGACAATTTTGGGGCAATTTTGGGACATTTTGGACAATTTTGGGAGTTTTGGGCATTTCCGGCTCCGTCCCGCGCCACTTCCGGCTCGTTTCCCGCCGTTCCCGCCGCGCAGGCGTGAGATAAGCCCGCCCCCGGGGGGAGGGGCGGGGCCGGAGCGCGCGGGAAGCGCCGGAACAGCCGCAGGTCCGGGGGGGGAGGGGCGGGTTTGGGGGGTCCCGGGGGATTTAGGGGGGTCCCGGGGGGAATTTTGGGGGGGTCCTGGGGGGGATTTTGGGGGTCCTGAGTGGATTTTGAGGGTCCTGGGGGATTTGGGGGTCCCGGATGGATTTTGGGGGGTCCTTCAGGGATTTTGGGGGGTTCTGGGGGGATTTTGGGGGTCCTGGGAGAATTTTGGGGGTCCCGGGTGAATTTTCGGGGGTCCTTGAGGAATTTTTGGGGTCCCGGGGGGATTTTGGGGGTCCCGAGTGGATTTGGGGGTCTCGGGTGGATTTTGGGGGGGTCCCGGGGGGATTTTGGGGGGTCCCGAGTAGATTTGGGGGTCCCGGCTGAATTTTGAGGGTCTCAGGTGGATTTTGGGGGTCCTGGGGGAATTTTGGGGGTCCTGAGTGAATTTGGGGGGGTCCCGGGGGGGATTTTGGGGGATCCCAGGTGAATTTTGGGGGTCCCGGGTGAATTTTGGGGGTCCTTGAGGAATTTTGGGGAGTTCTGGGGGGATTTTGGGGAGTCCTGGGGGATTTTGGGGGTCCTGAGTGGAATTTTGGGGTCCCAGGAGGGATTTTGGGGGTCCTGGAGAGAATTTTGGGGTTCCTGGGGGAATTTTTGGGAGTCCTGGGAGGATTTTGGGGTCCCGGTAAATTTTGGGGGTCCTGGGTGAATTTTGGGGGTCCCAGGAGGAATTTTGGGGGTCCTGGGTGAATTTTAGGGGATCCCGGGTGAATTTGGGGGGTCCCGGGGGCATTTTGGGGGTCCTGGGGGAATTTTGGGGATCTCGGGGGAATTTTGGGGGTCCTGAGTGGATTTTGGGGATCTCGGGGGGAATTTTGGGGGTCTCAGGTGGATTTTGGGGGTCTCTGGTGGATTTTGGGGGTCCTTGGAGGGGTTTTGGGGGTCCTGGGTGGATTTGGGGGTCCTGGGGAATTTTGGGGTCCCGGGTGATTTTGGGGGTCCCAGGATGAATTTTGGGGTCCTGGAGAGAATTTTGGGGGCCCTGGGTGGATTTGGGGGTCCTGAGTGGATTTGGGGGGGTCCCGGGTGAATTTTGGGGGGGTCCTTGAGGGGTTTTGGGGTCCCAGGATGGATTTTGGGGGTCCTGGGTGGATTTTGGGGGGGTCTCGGGTGGATTTTGGGGGGGGTCCTTGAGGGATTTTGGGGTTCCCGAGTAGATTTTGGGGGGTCTTGGGGGGATTTTCGGGGTCCTGGTGGAATTTTGGGGTCCCAGGAGGAATCTTGGGGATCCTGGAGAGAATTTGGGGTTCCTGGGGAAATTCTTGGGAGTCCTGAGTGGATTTTGGGGGTCCTGAGAGAATTTTGGGGGGTCCCGGGTGAATTTTCAGGGGTCCTTGAGGAATTTTGGGGTCCCAGGAGGAATTTTGGAGGATCCTGGGGGAATTTTGGGGGGTCCTGGAGAGAATTTTGGGGTCCCAGGATGAATTTTGGGGGTCGTGGGGGTTTTGGGGGTCCCGGTGGATTATGGGGATCCCCAGTGGATTTTGGGGGTCCCGGGTGAATTTTGGGGGGTCCTGGGGGATTTTGGGGGTTTTGGGGGTCCCGGATCCGTCTGGGGCGTCCTCGGGGACACCCGGGGTCCTTGATGGGATTTGGGGATTTGGGGGTCCCGAGTGGATTTTGGGGGTCCCGGTGAGTTGAACCCAGAATTTGGGGTCCTGAGTGGATTCTGGTGGGTCTTGGTTGAATTTGGGGGTCCTTGAGGATTTTGGGGATCCCAGGTGAATTCTGGGGTCTTGGGGAAATTTTGGGGGGTCCTGGGGGGATTTTGGGGGGGTCCTGGGAGGGATTTGGGGGTTCAGGACCCCCGAATTTTGGGGAAGAATTTTGGGGGATCCCAAAAGAAGATTTTGGGGTTCCCGGCTGGGAATTTTTGGGGGTCCTGGGGGAATTTTGAGGTCCCGGGAAAAATTTGGGATAAATTTTGGGTAAATTTGGGAGAATTTTGGGTGAATTTTTGGGAGAATTTTTGGTGAATTTTGGGGGAATTTTGGGAGAATTTTTGGGAAAATTTTGGGTAAATTTGGGTGATTTTGGGTAAATTTTGGGGAATTTTGGGTGAAATTTTGGGAGAATTTTGGGTGAATTTTTGGTAAATTTTGGGTGAATTTTTGGGAGAATTTTGGGAGAATTTTCGGTGAATTTTGGGAGTATTTTGATAAATTCTGTCAAATTTTGGGTGAATTTTTGGTGATTTTTCAGGTGAATTTTGGGGGGATTTTGGGTGAATTTTGGGAGAAGTTTTGGGAGAATTTTGTGTAAATTTTGGGTGAATTTTGGGAGAATTTTTGGTAAATTCTGTTAAATTTTGGGTGAATTTTTGGTGATTTTTCAGGTGAATTTGGGGGGAATTTTGGGAGAATTTTGGGCAAATTTTGGGAGAATTTTGGGTGAAATTTGAGTAATTTTTGTCGAATTTTGGGTAAATTTTGGGTGAATTTTGGGAGAATTTTGTTACATTTTGGGAGAATTTTGGGATAATTTTGGGTGAATTTTGGGTGAATTTTGGGTGAATTTTGGGAGAATTTTGTTACATTTTGGGAGAATTTTGGGATAATTTTAGGTGAATTTTGGGAGAATTTTGTGTAAATTTTGGCGAATTTTGGGAGGAATTTTACGTAAATTTTGTTAAATTTTGGGGAATTTTGGGGGAATTTTTGGTGAATTTTGGGAGAATTTTGGGTGAATTTTGGGAGAATTTTGGGTGAATTTTGGGAGAATTTTGGTGATTTTTGATGAATTTTGGGTGAATTTTGGGACAATTTTGTGTAAATTTTTGGCGAATTTGGGAGAATTTGCGTAAATTTTGTTAAATTTTGGGGGAATTTTGGGGGAATTTTTGGGAGAATTTTGGGGAATTTTGGGAGGAATTTTGGGGAATTTTGGAAGAATTTTGGTGAATTTTGGGTGAATTTTGGGAGAATTTTGGGTGAATTTTGGAGAGAATTTTTGGTGATTTTTCGGTGAATTTTTGGTGATTTTGGGAGAATTTTGGGGGGTGGGAGGGCCCAAGGCCGTTCGCGATGGGGACATCGATGACGTCACCCGCCGTTGACGTCACCGCGACCTTCCCGCCCTCCCTCCCCCCCGCGCGGGGTCACGTGGGCGGGATCGGCCTTGGGGAGGCGCCCCTCCCCACCCACCCCCACCCAGGACGCCCAAAATTCCCCAAAATCCCAAAATTCCCAAAAAAATCCCAAATTCTAAAAAACCAAAGAATTCCCCAAAATCCCCAAAAATCGAAATTCCCAAAAATCAAAATTCCCAAAATTCCCAAAATACCTCCCAAAATTCCCAGACAGACACCCAGGTCCCAGAATCTGAGAGTTGCTAGTCGGATTTCCCCAGGGATGTCCCGAGATCGTCGAGGTTCGCTGAGAGATCTCCCAAATCCCTCAGACCAGGGATTCTGCAAGTTCAGCCAAAAATCTGGGGTTTCAGGAATTCCGGCGGGTTATCTTTGAGATTCTAAGACCCAGGGTTTACAGGCAGGAGTCCCCGAAACCCAGGGTTCCCGAGTTCTGAGTCCCCAAGGTCTAATTCCCCAAGGTTTCCCAAAGATCCCCAAAGAGTCTGGGGTTCCTCCAGGATTCTCCCCAAGTTCCCCAAGGACTGCAGGGTTCCCAGGGTTCGCCCCAGGGTTCCCCAGAAGATCGGAGGAGTTCCCCCAGGTTCCCCAGGAGTCTAGAGGTTCTCCAAGGTTCCTGAAGAAGCCCGGGTTGCCCCCAAAGAGTCTGAGGTTTCCCCAAAGGCCACAAAATTCCCCAAAATTCCTAAAAACCCAAAATTCTCCCAAATTTGGGGTCTCCTCATCCGAGGGACCCCCCCAAAAAAAAAGTTTTGGGGGATTCAGGGCAGGAAAACCCAAATTTGGGGGAATTTTGGGGATTTTTGGGGGTTTTGGGGTCGATTTTGGGTGAATTTTGGAGGAATTTTGGGTGGTTTGGGACATTTCAAGGTGAATTTTTGGTGAATTTTGGGTGAATTTTGGGCAAATTTTGGGATAATTTTGACTAAATTTTTGCGGTGGGTGAATTTTGTCGATTTTTGGTCCGATTTACGGCTGAATTTGCAACTTTTGGGGGAGAGGTGGGGTAATTTTGGGAGAATTTCGGTGAATTTTGTGTAAATTTTGGGCGAATTTTGGGTGAATTTTGGGCATTTTTGGGTGAATTTCGGGCGAATTTTTGGGCTAATTTTGGGTGAATTTTGAGCGAATTTCGGGAGAATTTCGGGTGAATTTTGGGCCAATTTTGGGCCATTTTTGGGCCAATTTTGGGTCAATTTTGGGTCAATTTTGGGTGAATTTTGTGTAAATTTGGGGCGAATTTTTGATGAATTTTGGGCCAAATTTTGGGAGAATTTTGAGTAAATTTTGGGTGAATTTTGGGTGAATTTTTGTCGATTTTTGGCCGAATTTTCGCTGAATTTGCAACTTTTTTGGGGCGAATTTTGGGCGAATTTTGAGTAAATTTTGGGTGAATTTTGGGAGAATTTCGAGTGAATTTTGGGTGAATTTTGGGAGAATTTTAAGTAAATTTTTGCCGAATTTTGGGTGAATTTTGGGTGAAATTTTGAGTGAATTTTGGGTGAATTTTGTGTAAATTTCGGACGAATTTTGTGTGAATTTTGGGCGAATTTTTGTCGATTTTTGGCCGAATTTTCGCTGAATTTGCAACTTTTGGGGGCGAATTTTTGGGAGAATTTCGGGCGAATTTTGGGTGAATTTTGGGAGGAATTTCGAATGCGAATTTTGGAGTGGTTCGGAGAATTTTGAGTAAATTTTGCCGGATTTTGGGTGAATTTTGGGTGAATTTTGGTCGATTTTGGCCAGATTTTCGCTGAATTTGCAACTTTTGGGGCGAATTTTTGGGAGAATTTGGGGCGAATCTTCAGGCAATTCGGGCGAGTTGGAGACATTTTGAGGTGAATTTTGGGTCGAATTTTGGGTGAATTTTGGGTGAATTGCCGAATTTTGGGTGAATTTTGACTAAGTTTTGGGCGAATTTTCAGTAAATTTTGGGTGAATTTTGGGCGAATTTTGGATGAATTTTATATGAATTTTTGGTGAATTTTTGGTGAATTTTGGGCGGATTTTTGGTGAATTTTGGGTGAAATTTCGGGTGGAATTTTGGGCAAATTTTGGGCGTTTTCTATAAATTTTAGGCGAGTTTGAGTTGAATTTTGAGTAAATTTTGCCGAATTTTGGGCGGTGTCGGGTAATTTTGGGTGAATTTTGGGCATTTTAGGGCCGTCCCGCCGTGACCAGGACCCCAAACCCTCCCCCATCGCCCCTCCCCACCGCCCCTCCCCGCCCCTCCCCGCCCCTCCCCGCCCTCCCCCTTTTCTTCCCCGGTCGATTTCGGGGCAGTTTCGGCCGAACCCCGCGAGTACCGGGTGGGGGGAGAGAGAAATTGAGGACCCCAAAATATTTTGGGGGGGATGGGGAGAGAATTTTGAGGTTTTGGGGGGGATTTTGGGGTTTGAGGCTTTCGGGGTTTTGGGGTTTTAGGGAATTTTGGGGGAATTTTGGGTTTTCTGGGGAAATTTTGGAGAAATTTTGGGTTTTTGGGGGGGATTTTGGGGTTTTGGAAATTTGGGGTTTTGGGAGAATTTTGGGAAATTTTGGGTTTTGGGGGATTTGGGATTTTTGGGGGGTTTGGGGTTTAGGGGAATTTTCGGAGAATTTTGGAGGAATTTTGGGAATTTTGGGTTTTGTGAGGAATTTTGGGGTTTTGGGGTGGATTTTGGGATTTTGGGGGAATTTTGGGTGGTTTGGGAGAATTTTGGAGAATTTTGGGTTTTGGGGGGATTTTGGGAGAATTTTGGGTGAAATTTTGTGGTTTTTGGAGACAGATTTTGGTATTTTGGAAATTTTGGGGTTTTTTGGGGGGGGATTTTGGGATTTTGGGGGATTTTGGGTGTTTTTTGGGAAGGTGCGGGAAAATTTGGGTTCTTTGGGAGAGGATTTTGGGATTTTGGGGGATTTTGGGGGGATTTTTGGGGTTTTGGGCAGGATTTTGGGATTTTGGTTGGGATTTTGGGGTGGAGGAAATTTTGGGAAGTTTTGGGGGGATTTTGGGATTTTGGAATTTTGAAATTTTTGGGTTTTGGGAGGAATTTTGGGGAAATTTGGGGATTTTAGGATGTTGGATGTTTGGGGAATTTTGGGTTTGGGGGATTTTGGGAATTTTGGGTTTGGGGTTTTGGGTTTTGGGGTTTTGGGGTTTGGGGTCACTAAGTACCGAGTCTGTTTGGTAGATTGATACAGAAGTGGGGGCGGGTGAAAAACTAATTACCATGCATGTTCAGTTTGTGTCTCAAATGGATGAACCCCAAATTTGAGAATTTTGGGAATTTGAGGAAAGAGATTCAAATTTAGAAGGAGGAAATTTGAAGAGAATTTTGGGGGTTCTGGGAGTAGAGACTAATTTGAAGAAATTTTGGGATTTGAGGACACCCCAAATTTTGGGGCCAGAGAATTTTGAGAAGAGTTTGATGCAACTAATTAAATTTTGTTGAGGGAAGGAGAGAACAGTAATTCCCCCAATTTTAGGTGAAAACTTCAGAAGCCCAGAAATTAGAGATTGGAGAAATTTTGAAAGGCCTTCAGAAAACTACAAAATTCCAGGCTATGGTGTGAAGATTGTTCCCTGCCCCCAGTTGTTTGTTGTTCCCTTACCACCACCTACCCCCACCGGTCTTCTTGTACCTTACATACTCTTTTCCCCCTTCTCCACCCCCACCATTACCTCTTTACACATATTTCCACCCCACTGTGTGTTGCCACCATACCACACCACACTTCTGCCCTTACACCCACCACCACTACGTTGCTGCCTCTTCCACCACCCTCCTCTTACCCCATTTTCTCCCCATTGATTTTATTCCCCTCTATACCTCAGCTCTTATCTGCCTCATCTCTGCCTCCCATATCTTTTTTCATCTTACTGCTTTCTGC
>JAKWBO010000647.1:0-32935 GCA_034336685.1 Luscinia luscinia | reverse complement strand
GGAAGTTCTGCTACTGCCAAAACACGCCTGGCATGTGCACTTTTCTTCTAAAACCTCTCTACCATAGCAATATTCTCTGCTTCTTGAAAGCATACCATACACTCTTTCCACTATGCATAGCGAAGAGCACTGCAGTGCACCTAAAGTTAAAGCGAAAGTGTGCACAGCACACCACAGATCTCACTTTGCACTACACCTAGAAATGGCTTCTCTGCATCACTGATATCTAGCACAGAAATCTGCACGACGAATAACTATGTTGTAGCTAAGCTGGTTCTGGCATATCCTGCTTCATACCACTAGTCCCTGACAACCGGTATTCTGTGCAGAGCACCTCAGTGCAGTGTGGTTTCCTTAATGGCGGTTTGTAGCAAGAAGCGATTTCAGGCTGAGGGAGGTGAAGTGCCGTCTACCCCTCTCACAGAACACTCTGCTGGGAAGTTCTGCTACTGCCAAAACACGCCTGGCATGTGCACTTTTCTTCTAAAACCTCTCTACCATAGCAATATTCTCTGCTTCTTGAAAGCATACCATACACTCTTTCCACTATGCATAGCGAAGAGCACTGCAGTGCACCTAAAGTTGAAGCGAAAGTGTGCACAGCACACCACAGATCTCACTTTGCACTACACCTAGAAATGGCTTCTCTGCATCACTGATATCTAGCACAGAAATCTGCACGACGAATAACTATGTTGTAGCTAAGCTGGTTCTGGCATATCCTGCTTCATACCACTAGTCCCTGACAACCGGTGTTCTGTGCAGAGCACCTCAGTGCAGTGTGGTTTCCTTAATGGCGGTTTGTAGCAAGAAGCGATTTCAGGCTGAGGGAGGTGAAGTGCCGTCTACCCCTCTCACAGAACACTCTGCTGGGAAGTTCTGCTACTGCCAAAACACGCCTGGCATGTGCACTTTTCTTCTAAAACCTCTCTACCATAGCAATATTCTCTGCTTCTTGAAAGCATACCATACACTCTTTCCACTATGCATAGCGAAGAGCACTGCAGTGCACCTAAAGCTAAAGCGAAAGTGTGCACAGCACACCACAGATCTCACTTTGCACTACACCTAGAAATGGCTTCTCTGCATCACTGATATCTAGCACAGAAATCTGCACGACGAATAACTATGTTGTAGCTAAGCTGGTTCTGGCATATCCTGCTTCATACCACTAGTCCCTGACAACCGGTGTTCTGTGCAGAGCACCTCAGTGCAGTGTGGTTTCCTTTAATGGCGGTTTGTAGCAAGAAGCGATTTCAGGCTGAGGGAGGTGAAGTGCCGCTCTACCCCTCTCACAGAACACTCTGCTGGGAAGTTCTGCTACTGCCAAAACACGCCTGGCATGTGCACTTTTCTTCTAAAACCTCTCTACCATAGCAATATTCTCTGCTTCTTGAAAGCATACCATACACTCTTTCCACTATGCATAGCGAAGAGCACTGCAGTGCACCTAAAGCTAAAGCGAAAGTGTGCACAGCACACCACAGATCTCACTTTGCACTACACCTAGAAATGGCTTCTCTGCATCACTGATATCTAGCACAGAAATCTGCACGACGAATAACTATGTTGTAGCTAAGCTGGTTCTGGCATATCCTGCTTCATACCACTAGTCCCTGACAACCGGTATTCTGTGCAGAGCACCTCAGTGCAGTGTGGTTTCCTTAATGGCGGTTTGTAGCAAGAAGCGATTTCAGGCTGAGGGAGGTGAAGTGCCGTCTCACCCTCTCACAGAACACTCTGCTGGGAAGTTCTGCTACTGCCAAAACACGCCTGGCATGTGCACTTTTCTTCTAAAACCTCTCTACCATAGCAATATTCTCTGCTTCTTGAAAGCATACCATACACTCTTTCCACTATGCATAGCGAAGAGCACTGCAGTGCACCTAAAGTTAAAGCGAAAGTGTGCACAGCACACCACAGATCTCACTTTGCACTACACCTAGAAATGGCTTCTCTGCATCACTGATATCTAGCACAGAAATCTGCACGACGAATAACTATGTTGTAGCTAAGCTGGTTCTGGCATATCCTGCTTCATACCACTAGTCCCTGACAACCGGTGTTCTGTGCAGAGCACCTCAGTGCAGTGTGGTTTCCTTAATGGCGGTTTGTAGCAAGAAGCGATTTCAGGCTGAGGGAGGTGAAGTGCCGTCTACCCCTCTCACAGAACACTCTGCTGGGAAGTTCTGCTACTGCCAAAACACGCCTGGCATGTGCACTTTTCTTCTAAAACCTCTCTACCATAGCAATATTCTCTGCTTCTTGAAAGCATACCATACACTCTTTCCACTATGCATAGCGAAGAGCACTGCAGTGCACCTAAAGCTAAAGCGAAAGTGTGCACAGCACACCACAGATCTCACTTTGCACTACACCTAGAAATGGCTTCTCTGCATCACTGATATCTAGCACAGAAATCTGCACGACGAATAACTATGTTGTAGCTAAGCTGGTTCTGGCATATCCTGCTTCATACCACTAGTCCCTGACAACCGGTATTCTGTGCAGAGCACCTCAGTGCAGTGTGGTTTCCTTAATGGCGGTTTGTAGCAAGAAGCGATTTCAGGCTGAGGGAGGTGAAGTGCCGTCTACCCCTCTCACAGAACACTCTGCTGGGAAGTTCTGCTACTGCCAAAACACGCCTGGCATGTGCACTTTTCTTCTAAAACCTCTCTACCATAGCAATATTCTCTGCTTCTTGAAAGCATACCATACACTCTTTCCACTATGCATAGCGAAGAGCACTGCAGTGCACCTAAAGCTGAAGCGAAAGTGTGCACAGCACACCACAGATCTCACTTTGCACTACACCTAGAAATGGCTTCTCTGCATCACTGATATCTAGCACAGAAATCTGCACGACGAATAACTATGTTGTAGCTAAGCTGGTTCTGGCATATCCTGCTTCATACCACTAGTCCCTGACAACCGGTATTCTGTGCAGAGCACCTCAGTGCAGTGTGGTTTCCTTAATGGCGGTTTGTAGCAAGAAGCGATTTCAGGCTGAGGGAGGTGAAGTGCCGTCTACCCCTCTCACAGAACACTCTGCTGGGAAGTTCTGCTACTGCCAAAACACGCCTGGCATGTGCACTTTTCTTCTAAAACCTCTCTACCATAGCAATATTCTCTGCTTCTTGAAAGCATACCATACACTCTTTCCACTATGCATAGCGAAGAGCACTGCAGTGCACCTAAAGCTAGTGCGAAAGTGTGCACAGCACACCACAGATCTCACTTTGCACTACACCTAGAAATGGCTTCTCTGCATCACTGATATCTAGCACAGAAATCTGCACGACGAATAACTATGTTGTAGCTAAGCTGGTTCTGGCATATCCTGCTTCATACCACTAGTCCCTGACAACCGGTATTCTGTGCAGAGCACCTCAGTGCAGTGTGGTTTCCTTAATGGCGGTTTGTAGCAAGAAGCGATTTCAGGCTGAGGGAGGTGAAGTGCCGTCTACCCCTCTCACAGAACACTCTGCTGGGAAGTTCTGCTACTGCCAAAACACGCCTGGCATGTGCACTTTTCTTCTAAAACCTCTCTACCATAGCAATATTCTCTGCTTCTTGAAAGCATACCATACACTCTTTCCACTATGCATAGCGAAGAGCACTGCAGTGCACCTAAAGCTAAAGCTGAAAGTGTGCACAGCACACCACAGATCTCACTTTGCACTACACCTAGAAATGGCTTCTCTGCATCACTGATATCTAGCACAGAAATCTGCACGACGAATAACTATGTTGTAGCTAAGCTGGTTCTGGCATATCCTGCTTCATACCACTAGTCCCTGACAACCGGTGTTCTGTGCAGAGCACCTCAGTGCAGTGTGGTTTCCTTAATGGCGGTTTGTAGCAAGAAGCGATTTCAGGCTGAGGGAGGTGAAGTGCCGTCTACCCCTCTCACAGAACACTCTGCTGGGAAGTTCTGCTACTGCCAAAACACGCCTGGCATGTGCACTTTTCTTCTAAAACCTCTCACCATAGCAATATTCTCTGCTTCTTGAAAGCATACCATACACTCTTTCCACTATGCATAGCGAAGAGCACTGCAGTGCACCTAAAGCTAAGCGAAAGTGTGCACAGCACACCACAGATCTCACTTTGCACTACACCTAGAAATGGCTTCTCTGCATCACTGATATCTAGCACAGAAATCTGCACGACGAATAACTATGTTGTAGCTAAGCTGGTTCTGGCATATCCTGCTTCATACCACTAGTCCCTGACAACCGGTGTTCTGTGCAGAGCACCTCAGTGCAGTGTGGTTTCCTTAATGGCGGTTTGTAGCAAGAAGCGATTTCAGGCTGAGGGAGGTGAAGTGCCGTCTACCCCTCTCACAGAACACTCTGCTGGGAAGTTCTGCTACTGCCAAAACACGCCTGGCATGTGCACTTTTCTTCTAAAACCTCTCTACCATAGCAATATTCTCTGCTTCTTGAAAGCATACCATACACTCTTTCCACTATGCATAGCGAAGAGCACTGCAGTGCACCTAAAGCTAAAGCGAAAGTGTGCACAGCACACCACAGATCTCACTTTGCACTACACCTAGAAATGGCTTCTCTGCATCACTGATATCTAGCACAGAAATCTGCACGACGAATAACTATGTTGTAGCTAAGCTGGTTCTGGCATATCCTGCTTCATACCACTAGTCCCTGACAACCGGTATTCTGTGCAGAGCACCTCAGTGCAGTGTGGTTTCCTTAATGGCGGTTTGTAGCAAGAAGCGATTTCAGGCTGAGGGAGGTGAAGTGCCGTCTCACCCCTCTCACAGAACACTCTGCTGGGAAGTTCTGCTACTGCCAAAACACGCCTGGCATGTGCACTTTTCTTCTAAAACCTCTCTACCATAGCAATATTCTCTGCTTCTTGAAAGCATACCATACACTCTTTCCACTATGCATAGCGAAGAGCACTGCAGTGCACCTAAAGCTAAAGCGAAAGTGTGCACAGCACACCACAGATCTCACTTTGCACTACACCTAGAAATGGCTTCTCTGCATCACTGATATCTAGCACAGAAATCTGCACGACGAATAACTATGTTGTAGCTAAGCTGGTTCTGGCATATCCTGCTTCATACCACTAGTCCCTGACAACCGGTGTTCTGTGCAGAGCACCTCAGTGCAGTGTGGTTTCCTTTAATGGCGGTTTGTAGCAAGAAGCGATTTCAGGCTGAGGGAGGTGAAGTGCCGTCTCACCCCTCTCACAGAACACTCTGCTGGGAAGTTCTGCTACTGCCAAAACACGCCTGGCATGTGCACTTTTCTTCTAAAACCTCTCTACCATAGCAATATTCTCTGCTTCTTGAAAGCATACCATACACTCTTTCCACTATGCATAGCGAAGAGCACTGCAGTGCACCTAAAGCTAAAGCGAAAGTGTGCACAGCACACCACAGATCTCACTTTGCACTACACCTAGAAATGGCTTCTCTGCATCACTGATATCTAGCACAGAAATCTGCACGACGAATAACTATGTTGTAGCTAAGCTGGTTCTGGCATATCCTGCTTCATACCACTAGTCCCTGACAACCGGTATTCTGTGCAGAGCACCTCAGTGCAGTGTGGTTTCCTTAATGGCGGTTTGTAGCAAGAAGCGATTTCAGGCTGAGGGAGGTGAAGTGCCGTCTACCCCTCTCACAGAACACTCTGCTGGGAAGTTCTGCTACTGCCAAAACACGCCTGGCATGTGCACTTTTCTTCTAAAACCTCTCTACCATAGCAATATTCTCTGCTTCTTGAAAGCATACCATACACTCTTTCCACTATGCATAGCGAAGAGCACTGCAGTGCACCTAAAGCTAAAGCGAAAGTGTGCACAGCACACCACAGATCTCACTTTGCACTACACCTAGAAATGGCTTCTCTGCATCACTGATATCTAGCACAGAAATCTGCACGACGAATAACTATGTTGTAGCTAAGCTGGTTCTGGCATATCCTGCTTCATACCACTAGTCCCTGACAACCGGTATTCTGTGCAGAGCACCTCAGTGCAGTGTGGTTTCCTTAATGGCGGTTTGTAGCAAGAAGCGATTTCAGGCTGAGGGAGGTGAAGTGCCGTCTACCCCTCTCACAGAACACTCTGCTGGGAAGTTCTGCTACTGCCAAAACACGCCTGGCATGTGCACTTTTCTTCTAAAACCTCTCTACCATAGCAATATTCTCTGCTTCTTGAAAGCATACCATACACTCTTTCCACTATGCATAGCGAAGAGCACTGCAGTGCACCTAAAGCTAGAAGCGAAGTGTGCACAGCACACCACAGATCTCACTTTGCACTACACCTAGAAATGGCTTCTCTGCATCACTGATATCTAGCACAGAAATCTGCACGACGAATAACTATGTTGTAGCTAAGCTGGTTCTGGCATATCCTGCTTCATACCACTAGTCCCTGACAACCGGTATTCTGTGCAGAGCACCTCAGTGCAGTGTGGTTTCCTTAATGGCGGTTTGTAGCAAGAAGCGATTTCAGGCTGAGGGAGGTGAAGTGCCGTCTACCCCTCTCACAGAACACTCTGCTGGGAAGTTCTGCTACTGCCAAACACGCCTGGCATGTGCACTTTTCTTCTAAAACCTCTCTACCATAGCAATATTCTCTGCTTCTTGAAAGCATACCATACACTCTTTCCACTATGCATAGCGAAGAGCACTGCAGTGCACCTAAAGCTAAAGCGAAAGTGTGCACAGCACACCACAGATCTCACTTTGCACTACACCTAGAAATGGCTTCTCTGCATCACTGATATCTAGCACAGAAATCTGCACGACGAATAACTATGTTGTAGCTAAGCTGGTTCTGGCATATCCTGCTTCATACCACTAGTCCCTGACAACCGGTATTCTGTGCAGAGCACCTCAGTGCAGTGTGGTTTCCTTAATCGCGGTTTGTAGCAAGAAGCGATTTCAGGCTGAGGGAGGTGAAGTGCCGTCTACCCCTCTCACAGAACACTCTGCTGGGAAGTTCTGCTACTGCCAAAACACGCCTGGCATGTGCACTTTTCTTCTAAAACCTCTCTACCATAGCAATATTCTCTGCTTCTTGAAAGCATACCATACACTCTTTCCACTATGCATAGCGAAGAGCACTGCAGTGCACCTAAAGCTAAAGCGAAAGTGTGCACAGCACACCACAGATCTCACTTTGCACTACACCTAGAAATGGCTTCTCTGCATCACTGATATCTAGCACAGAAATCTGCACGACGAATAACTATGTTGTAGCTAAGCTGGTTCTGGCATATCCTGCTTCATACCACTAGTCCCTGACAACCGGTATTCTGTGCAGAGCACCTCAGTGCAGTGTGGTTTCCTTAATGGCGGTTTGTAGCAAGAAGCGATTTCAGGCTGAGGGAGGTGAAGTGCCGTCTCACCCCTCTCACAGAACACTCTGCTGGGAAGTTCTGCTACTGCCAAAACACGCCTGGCATGTGCACTTTTCTTCTAAAACCTCTCTACCATAGCAATATTCTCTGCTTCTTGAAAGCATACCATACACTCTTTCCACTATGCATAGCGAAGAGCACTGCAGTGCACCTAAAGCTAAGCGAAAGTGTGCACAGCACACCACAGATCTCACTTTGCACTACACCTAGAAATGGCTTCTCTGCATCACTGATATCTAGCACAGAAATCTGCACGACGAATAACTATGTTGTAGCTAAGCTGGTTCTGGCATATCCTGCTTCATACCACTAGTCCCTGACAACCGGTATTCTGTGCAGAGCACCTCAGTGCAGTGTGGTTTCCTTAATGGCGGTTTGTAGCAAGAAGCGATTTCAGGCTGAGGGAGGAGAAGTGCCGTCTACCCCTCTCACAGAACACTCTGCTGGGAAGTTCTGCTACTGCCAAAACACGCCTGGCATGTGCACTTTTCTTCTAAAACCTCTCTACCATAGCAATATTCTCTGCTTCTTGAAAGCATACCATACACTCTTTCCACTATGCATAGCGAAGAGCACTGCAGTGCACCTAAAGCTGAAGCGAAAGTGTGCACAGCACACCACAGATCTCACTTTGCACTACACCTAGAAATGGCTTCTCTGCATCACTGATATCTAGCACAGAAATCTGCACGACGAATAACTATGTTGTAGCTAAGCTGGTTCTGGCATATCCTGCTTCATACCACTAGTCCCTGACAACCGGTATTCTGTGCAGAGCACCTCAGTGCAGTGTGGTTTCCTTAATGGCGGTTTGTAGCAAGAAGCGATTTCAGGCTGAGGGAGGAGAAGTGCCGTCTACCCCTCTCACAGAACACTCTGCTGGGAAGTTCTGCTACTGCCAAAACACGCCTGGCATGTGCACTTTTCTTCTAAAACCTCTCTACCATAGCAATATTCTCTGCTTCTTGAAAGCATACCATACACTCTTTCCACTATGCATAGCGAAGAGCACTGCAGTGCACCTAAAGCTAAAGCGAAAGTGTGCACAGCACACCACAGATCTCACTTTGCACTACACCTAGAAATGGCTTCTCTGCATCACTGATATCTAGCACAGAAATCTGCACGACGAATAACTATGTTGTAGCTAAGCTGGTTCTGGCATATCCTGCTTCATACCACTAGTCCCTGACAACCGGTATTCTGTGCAGAGCACCTCAGTGCAGTGTGGTTTCCTTAATGGCGGTTTGTAGCAAGAAGCGATTTCAGGCTGAGGGAGGAGAAGTGCCGTCTCACCCTCTCACAGAACACTCTGCTGGGAAGTTCTGCTACTGCCAAAACACGCCTGGCATGTGCACTTTTCTTCTAAAACCTCTCTACCATAGCAATATTCTCTGCTTCTTGAAAGCATACCATACACTCTTTCCACTATGCATAGCGAAGAGCACTGCAGTGCACCTAAAGCTAAAGCGAAAGTGTGCACAGCACACCACAGATCTCACTTTGCACTACACCTAGAAATGGCTTCTCTGCATCACTGATATCTAGCACAGAAATCTGCACGACGAATAACTATGTTGTAGCTAAGCTGGTTCTGGCATATCCTGCTTCATACCACTAGTCCCTGACAACCGGTATTCTGTGCAGAGCACCTCAGTGCAGTGTGGTTTCCCTAATCGCGGTTTGTAGCAAGAAGCGATTTCTGTCTGAGGGAGGAGAAGTGCCGTCTACCCCTCTCACAGAACACTCTGCTGGGAAGTTCTGCTACTGCCAAAACACGCCTGGCATGTGCACTTTTCTTCTAAAACCTCTCTACCATAGCAATATTCTCTGCTTCTTGAAAGCATACCATACACTCTTTCCACTATGCATAGCGAAGAGCACTGCAGTGCACCTAAAGCTAAAGCTGAAAGTGTGCACAGCACACCACAGATCTCACTTTGCACTACACCTAGAAATGGCTTCTCTGCATCACTGATATCTAGCACAGAAATCTGCACGACGAATAACTATGTTGTAGCTAAGCTGGTTCTGGCCTATGCCTGCATCATACCACTAGTCCCTGACAACCGGTATTCTGTGCAGAGCACCTCAGTGCAGTGTGGTTTCCTTAATCGCGGTTTGTAGCAAGAAGCGATTTCAGTCTGAGGGAGGAGAAGTGCCGTCTACCCCTCTCACAGAACACTCTGCTGGGAAGTTCTGCTACTGCCAAAACACGCCTGGCATGTGCACTTTTCTTCTAAAACCTCTCTACCATAGCAATATTCTCTGCTTCTTGAAAGCATACCATACACTCTTTCCACTATGCATAGCGAAGAGCACTGCAGTGCACCTAAAGCTAAAGCGTAAAGTGTGCACAGCACACCACAGATCTCACTTTGCACTACACCTAGAAATGGCTTCTCTGCATCACTGATATCTAGCACAGAAATCTGCACGACGAATAACTATGTTGTAGCTAAGCTGGTTCTGGCATATCCTGCTTCATACCACTAGTCCCTGACAACCGGTATTCTGTGCAGAGCACCTCAGTGCAGTGTGGTTTCCTTAATCGCGGTTTGTAGCAAGAAGCGATTTCAGGCTGAGGGAGGAGAAGTGCCGCTCCACCCCTCTCACAGAACACTCTGCTGGGAAGTTCTGCTACTGCCAAAACACGCCTGGCATGTGCACTTTTCTTCTAAAACCTCTCTACCATAGCAATATTCTCTGCTTCTTGAAAGCATACCATACACTCTTTCCACTATGCATAGCGAAGAGCACTGCAGTGCACCTAAAGCTAAGCGAAAGTGTGCACAGCACACCACAGATCTCACTTTGCACTACACCTAGAAATGGCTTCTCTGCATCACTGATATCTAGCACAGAAATCTGCACGACGAATAACTATGTTGTAGCTAAGCTGGTTCTGGCATATCCTGCTTCATACCACTAGTCCCTGACAACCGGTATTCTGTGCAGAGCACCTCAGTGCAGTGTGGTTTCCTTAATGGCGGTTTGTAGCAAGAAGCGATTTCAGGCTGAGGGAGGAGAAGTGCCGTCTACCCCTCTCACAGAACACTCTGCTGGGAAGTTCTGCTACTGCCAAAACACGCCTGGCATGTGCACTTTTCTTCTAAAACCTCTCTACCATAGCAATATTCTCTGCTTCTTGAAAGCATACCATACACTCTTTCCACTATGCATAGCGAAGAGCACTGCAGTGCACCTAAAGCTAAAGCGAAAGTGTGCACAGCACACCACAGATCTCACTTTGCACTACACCTAGAAATGGCTTCTCTGCATCACTGATATCTAGCACAGAAATCTGCACGACGAATAACTATGTTGTAGCTAAGCTGGTTCTGGCATATCCTGCTTCATACCACTAGTCCCTGACAACCGGTATTCTGTGCAGAGCACCTCAGTGCAGTGTGGTTTCCTTAATCGCGGTTTGTAGCAAGAAGCGATTTCAGGCTGAGGGAGGTGAAGTGCCGCTCACCCCTCTCACAGAACACTCTGCTGGGAAGTTCTGCTACTGCCAAAACACGCCTGGCATGTGCACTTTTCTTCTAAAACCTCTCTACCATAGCAATATTCTCTGCTTCTTGAAAGCATACCATACACTCTTTCCACTATGCATAGCGAAGAGCACTGCAGTGCACCTAAAGTTAAGCGAAAGTGTGCACAGCACACCACAGATCTCACTTTGCACTACACCTAGAAATGGCTTCTCTGCATCACTGATATCTAGCACAGAAATCTGCACGACGAATAACTATGTTGTAGCTAAGCTGGTTCTGGCATATCCTGCTTCATACCACTAGTCCCTGACAACCGGTATTCTGTGCAGAGCACCTCAGTGCAGTGTGGTTTCCTTAATCGCGGTTTGTAGCAAGAAGCGATTTCAGGTCTGAGGGAGGTGAAGTGCCGTCTCACCCTCTCACAGAACACTCTGCTGGGAAGTTCTGCTACTGCCAAAACACGCCTGGCATGTGCACTTTTCTTCTAAAACCTCTCTACCATAGCAATATTCTCTGCTTCTTGAAAGCATACCATACACTCTTTCCACTATGCATAGCGAAGAGCACTGCAGTGCACCTAAAAGCTAAGCTGAAAGTGTGCACAGCACACCACAGATCTCACTTTGCACTACACCTAGAAATGGCTTCTCTGCATCACTGATATCTAGCACAGAAATCTGCACGACGAATAACTATGTTGTAGCTAAGCTGGTTCTGGCATATCCTGCTTCATACCACTAGTCCCTGACAACCGGTATTCTGTGCAGAGCACCTCAGTGCAGTGTGGTTTCCTTAATGGCGGTTTGTAGCAAGAAGCGATTTCAGGCTGAGGGAGGTGAAGTGCCGTCTCACCCCTCTCACAGAACACTCTGCTGGGAAGTTCTGCTACTGCCAAAACACGCCTGGCATGTGCACTTTTCTTCTAAAACCTCTCTACCATAGCAATATTCTCTGCTTCTTGAAAGCATACCATACACTCTTTCCACTATGCATAGCGAAGAGCACTGCAGTGCACCTAAAGCTGAAGCGAAAGTGTGCACAGCACACCACAGATCTCACTTTGCACTACACCTAGAAATGGCTTCTCTGCATCACTGATATCTAGCACAGAAATCTGCACGACGAATAACTATGTTGTAGCTAAGCTGGTTCTGGCATATCCTGCTTCATACCACTAGTCCCTGACAACCGGTATTCTGTGCAGAGCACCTCAGTGCAGTGTGGTTTCCTTAATGGCGGTTTGTAGCAAGAAGCGATTTCAGGCTGAGGGAGGAGAAGTGCCGCTTCACCCCTCTCACAGAACACTCTGCTGGGAAGTTCTGCTACTGCCAAAACACGCCTGGCATGTGCACTTTTCTTCTAAAACCTCTCTACCATAGCAATATTCTCTGCTTCTTGAAAGCATACCATACACTCTTTCCACTATGCATAGCGAAGAGCACTGCAGTGCACCTAAAGCTAGTGCGAAAGTGTGCACAGCACACCACAGATCTCACTTTGCACTACACCTAGAAATGGCTTCTCTGCATCACTGATATCTAGCACAGAAATCTGCACGACGAATAACTATGTTGTAGCTAAGCTGGTTCTGGCATATCCTGCTTCATACCACTAGTCCCTGACAACCGGTATTCTGTGCAGAGCACCTCAGTGCAGTGTGGTTTCCTTAATGGCGGTTTGTAGCAAGAAGCGATTTCAGGCTGAGGGAGGTGAAGTGCCGTCTACCCTCTCACAGAACACTCTGCTGGGAAGTTCTGCTACTGCCAAAACACGCCTGGCATGTGCACTTTTCTTCTAAAACCTCTCTACCATAGCAATATTCTCTGCTTCTTGAAAGCATACCATACACTCTTTCCACTATGCATAGCGAAGAGCACTGCAGTGCACCTAAAGCTAAGCGAAAGTGTGCACAGCACACCACAGATCTCACTTTGCACTACACCTAGAAATGGCTTCTCTGCATCACTGATATCTAGCACAGAAATCTGCACGACGAATAACTATGTTGTAGCTAAGCTGGTTCTGGCATATCCTGCTTCATACCACTAGTCCCTGACAACCGGTATTCTGTGCAGAGCACCTCAGTGCAGTGTGGTTTCCTTAATCGCGGTTTGTAGCAAGAAGCGATTTCTGGCTGAGGGAGGAGAAGTGCCGCCTCACCCCTCTCACAGAACACTCTGCTGGGAAGTTCTGCTACTGCCAAAACACGCCTGGCATGTGCACTTTTCTTCTAAAACCTCTCTACCATAGCAATATTCTCTGCTTCTTGAAAGCATACCATACACTCTTTCCACTATGCATAGCGAAGAGCACTGCAGTGCACCTAAAGCTAAGCGAAAGTGTGCACAGCACACCACAGATCTCACTTTGCACTACACCTAGAAATGGCTTCTCTGCATCACTGATATCTAGCACAGAAATCTGCACGACGAATAACTATGTTGTAGCTAAGCTGGTTCTGGCATATCCTGCTTCATACCACTAGTCCCTGACAACCGGTATTCTGTGCAGAGCACCTCAGTGCAGTGTGGTTTCCTTAATGGCGGTTTGTAGCAAGAAGCGATTTCAGGCTGAGGGAGGTGAAGTGCCGTCTCACCCCTCTCACAGAACACTCTGCTGGGAAGTTCTGCTACTGCCAAAACACGCCTGGCATGTGCACTTTTCTTCTAAAACCTCTCTACCATAGCAATATTCTCTGCTTCTTGAAAGCATACCATACACTCTTTCCACTATGCATAGCGAAGAGCACTGCAGTGCACCTAAAGCTAAAGCGAAAGTGTGCACAGCACACCACAGATCTCACTTTGCACTACACCTAGAAATGGCTTCTCTGCATCACTGATATCTAGCACAGAAATCTGCACGACGAATAACTATGTTGTAGCTAAGCTGGTTCTGGCATATCCTGCTTCATACCACTAGTCCCTGACAACCGGTATTCTGTGCAGAGCACCTCAGTGCAGTGTGGTTTCCTTAATGGCGGTTTGTAGCAAGAAGCGATTTCAGGCTGAGGGAGGTGAAGTGCCGTCTACCCCTCTCACAGAACACTCTGCTGGGAAGTTCTGCTACTGCCAAAACACGCCTGGCATGTGCACTTTTCTTCTAAAACCTCTCTACCATAGCAATATTCTCTGCTTCTTGAAAGCATACCATACACTCTTTCCACTATGCATAGCGAAGAGCACTGCAGTGCACCTAAAGCTGAAGCGAAAGTGTGCACAGCACACCACAGATCTCACTTTGCACTACACCTAGAAATGGCTTCTCTGCATCACTGATATCTAGCACAGAAATCTGCACGACGAATAACTATGTTGTAGCTAAGCTGGTTCTGGCATATCCTGCTTCATACCACTAGTCCCTGACAACCGGTATTCTGTGCAGAGCACCTCAGTGCAGTGTGGTTTCCTTAATGGCGGTTTGTAGCAAGAAGCGATTTCAGGCTGAGGGAGGTGAAGTGCCGTCTCACCCCTCTCACAGAACACTCTGCTGGGAAGTTCTGCTACTGCCAAAACACGCCTGGCATGTGCACTTTTCTTCTAAAACCTCTCTACCATAGCAATATTCTCTGCTTCTTGAAAGCATACCATACACTCTTTCCACTATGCATAGCGAAGAGCACTGCAGTGCACCTAAAGTTAAGCTGAAAGTGTGCACAGCACACCACAGATCTCACTTTGCACTACACCTAGAAATGGCTTCTCTGCATCACTGATATCTAGCACAGAAATCTGCACGACGAATAACTATGTTGTAGCTAAGCTGGTTCTGGCATATCCTGCTTCATACCACTAGTCCCTGACAACCGGTATTCTGTGCAGAGCACCTCAGTGCAGTGTGGTTTCCTTAATGGCGGTTTGTAGCAAGAAGCGATTTCAGGCTGAGGGAGGTGAAGTGCCGTCTACCCCTCTCACAGAACACTCTGCTGGGAAGTTCTGCTACTGCCAAAACACGCCTGGCATGTGCACTTTTCTTCTAAAACCTCTCTACCATAGCAATATTCTCTGCTTCTTGAAAGCATACCATACACTCTTTCCACTATGCATAGCGAAGAGCACTGCAGTGCACCTAAAGCTGAAGCGAAAGTGTGCACAGCACACCACAGATCTCACTTTGCACTACACCTAGAAATGGCTTCTCTGCATCACTGATATCTAGCACAGAAATCTGCACGACGAATAACTATGTTGTAGCTAAGCTGGTTCTGGCATATCCTGCTTCATACCACTAGTCCCTGACAACCGGTGTTCTGTGCAGAGCACCTCAGTGCAGTGTGGTTTCCTTAATGGCGGTTTGTAGCAAGAAGCTTATTTCAGGCTGAGGGAGGTGAAGTGCCGTCTACCCCTCTCACAGAACACTCTGCTGGGAAGTTCTGCTACTGCCAAAACACGCCTGGCATGTGCACTTTTCTTCTAAAACCTCTCTACCATAGCAATATTCTCTGCTTCTTGAAAGCATACCATACACTCTTTCCACTATGCATAGCGAAGAGCACTGCAGTGCACCTAAAGCTAAGCTGAAAGTGTGCACAGCACACCACAGATCTCACTTTGCACTACACCTAGAAATGGCTTCTCTGCATCACTGATATCTAGCACAGAAATCTGCACGACGAATAACTATGTTGTAGCTAAGCTGGTTCTGGCATATCCTGCTTCATACCACTAGTCCCTGACAACCGGTGTTCTGTGCAGAGCACCTCAGTGCAGTGTGGTTTCCTTAATGGCGGTTTGTAGCAAGAAGCGATTTCAGGCTGAGGGAGGTGAAGTGCCGTCTACCCCTCTCACAGAACACTCTGCTGGGAAGTTCTGCTACTGCCAAACACGCCTGGCATGTGCACTTTTCTTCTAAAACCTCTCTACCATAGCAATATTCTCTGCTTCTTGAAAGCATACCATACACTCTTTCCACTATGCATAGCGAAGAGCACTGCAGTGCACCTAAAGCTGAAGCTGAAAGTGTGCACAGCACACCACAGATCTCACTTTGCACTACACCTAGAAATGGCTTCTCTGCATCACTGATATCTAGCACAGAAATCTGCACGACGAATAACTATGTTGTAGCTAAGCTGGTTCTGGCATATCCTGCTTCATACCACTAGTCCCTGACAACCGGTATTCTGTGCAGAGCACCTCAGTGCAGTGTGGTTTCCTTAATGGCGGTTTGTAGCAAGAAGCGATTTCAGGCTGAGGGAGGTGAAGTGCCGTCTACCCCTCTCACAGAACACTCTGCTGGGAAGTTCTGCTACTGCCAAAACACGCCTGGCATGTGCACTTTTCTTCTAAAACCTCTCTACCATAGCAATATTCTCTGCTTCTTGAAAGCATACCATACACTCTTTCCACTATGCATAGCGAAGAGCACTGCAGTGCACCTAAAGCTAAAGCTAAAGTGTGCACAGCACACCACAGATCTCACTTTGCACTACACCTAGAAATGGCTTCTCTGCATCACTGATATCTAGCACAGAAATCTGCACGACGAATAACTATGTTGTAGCTAAGCTGGTTCTGGCATATCCTGCTTCATACCACTAGTCCCTGACAACCGGTATTCTGTGCAGAGCACCTCAGTGCAGTGTGGTTTCCTAATCGCGGTTTGTAGCAAGAAGCGATTTCTGTCTGAGGGAGGTGAAGTGCCGTCTACCCCTCTCACAGAACACTCTGCTGGGAAGTTCTGCTACTGCCAAACACGCCTGGCATGTGCACTTTTCTTCTAAAACCTCTCTACCATAGCAATATTCTCTGCTTCTTGAAAGCATACCATACACTCTTTCCACTATGCATAGCGAAGAGCACTGCAGTGCACCTAAAGTTAAAGCGAAAGTGTGCACAGCACACCACAGATCTCACTTTGCACTACACCTAGAAATGGCTTCTCTGCATCACTGATATCTAGCACAGAAATCTGCACGACGAATAACTATGTTGTAGCTAAGCTGGTTCTGGCATATCCTGCTTCATACCACTAGTCCCTGACAACCGGTATTCTGTGCAGAGCACCTCAGTGCAGTGTGGTTTCCTTAATGGCGGTTTGTAGCAAGAAGCGATTTCAGGCTGAGGGAGGTGAAGTGCCGTCTACCCCTCTCACAGAACACTCTGCTGGGAAGTTCTGCTACTGCCAAAACACGCCTGGCATGTGCACTTTTCTTCTAAAACCTCTCTACCATAGCAATATTCTCTGCTTCTTGAAAGCATACCATACACTCTTTCCACTATGCATAGCGAAGAGCACTGCAGTGCACCTAAAGCTAAAGCTAAAGTGTGCACAGCACACCACAGATCTCACTTTGCACTACACCTAGAAATGGCTTCTCTGCATCACTGATATCTAGCACAGAAATCTGCACGACGAATAACTATGTTGTAGCTAAGCTGGTTCTGGCATATCCTGCTTCATACCACTAGTCCCTGACAACCGGTATTCTGTGCAGAGCACCTCAGTGCAGTGTGGTTTCCTTAATGGCGGTTTGTAGCAAGAAGCGATTTCAGGCTGAGGGAGGTGAAGTGCCGTTTCACCCCTCTCACAGAACACTCTGCTGGGAAGTTCTGCTACTGCCAAAACACGCCTGGCATGTGCACTTTTCTTCTAAAACCTCTCTACCATAGCAATATTCTCTGCTTCTTGAAAGCATACCATACACTCTTTCCACTATGCATAGCGAAGAGCACTGCAGTGCACCTAAAGCTAAAGCGAAAGTGTGCACAGCACACCACAGATCTCACTTTGCACTACACCTAGAAATGGCTTCTCTGCATCACTGATATCTAGCACAGAAATCTGCACGACGAATAACTATGTTGTAGCTAAGCTGGTTCTGGCATATCCTGCTTCATACCACTAGTCCCTGACAACCGGTATTCTGTGCAGAGCACCTCAGTGCAGTGTGGTTTCCTTAATGGCGGTTTGTAGCAAGAAGCGATTTCAGGCTGAGGGAGGTGAAGTGCCGTCTCACCCCTCTCACAGAACACTCTGCTGGGAAGTTCTGCTACTGCCAAAACACGCCTGGCATGTGCACTTTTCTTCTAAAACCTCTCTACCATAGCAATATTCTCTGCTTCTTGAAAGCATACCATACACTCTTTCCACTATGCATAGCGAAGAGCACTGCAGTGCACCTAAAGCTGAAGCGAAAGTGTGCACAGCACACCACAGATCTCACTTTGCACTACACCTAGAAATGGCTTCTCTGCATCACTGATATCTAGCACAGAAATCTGCACGACGAATAACTATGTTGTAGCTAAGCTGGTTCTGGCATATCCTGCTTCATACCACTAGTCCCTGACAACCGGTATTCTGTGCAGAGCACCTCAGTGCAGTGTGGTTTCCTTAATCGCGGTTTGTAGCAAGAAGCGATTTCTGGCTGAGGGAGGTGAAGTGCCGTCTACCCCTCCTCACAGAACACTCTGCTGGGAAGTTCTGCTACTGCCAAAACACGCCTGGCATGTGCACTTTTCTTCTAAAACCTCTCTACCATAGCAATATTCTCTGCTTCTTGAAAGCATACCATACACTCTTTCCACTATGCATAGCGAAGAGCACTGCAGTGCACCTAAAGCTAAAGCTGAAAGTGTGCACAGCACACCACAGATCTCACTTTGCACTACACCTAGAAATGGCTTCTCTGCATCACTGATATCTAGCACAGAAATCTGCACGACGAATAACTATGTTGTAGCTAAGCTGGTTCTGGCATATCCTGCTTCATACCACTAGTCCCTGACAACCGGTATTCTGTGCAGAGCACCTCAGTGCAGTGTGGTTTCCTTAATGGCGGTTTGTAGCAAGAAGCGATTTCAGGCTGAGGGAGGTGAAGTGCCGTCTACCCCTCTCACAGAACACTCTGCTGGGAAGTTCTGCTACTGCCAAAACACGCCTGGCATGTGCACTTTTCTTCTAAAACCTCTCTACCATAGCAATATTCTCTGCTTCTTGAAAGCATACCATACACTCTTTCCACTATGCATAGCGAAGAGCACTGCAGTGCACCTAAAGCTGAAGCTGAAAGTGTGCACAGCACACCACAGATCTCACTTTGCACTACACCTAGAAATGGCTTCTCTGCATCACTGATATCTAGCACAGAAATCTGCACGACGAATAACTATGTTGTAGCTAAGCTGGTTCTGGCATATCCTGCTTCATACCACTAGTCCCTGACAACCGGTATTCTGTGCAGAGCACCTCAGTGCAGTGTGGTTTCCTTAATCGCGGTTTGTAGCAAGAAGCGATTTCAGGCTGAGGGAGGTGAAGTGCCGTCTCACCCCTCTCACAGAACACTCTGCTGGGAAGTTCTGCTACTGCCAAACACGCCTGGCATGTGCACTTTTCTTCTAAAACCTCTCTACCATAGCAATATTCTCTGCTTCTTGAAAGCATACCATACACTCTTTCCACTATGCATAGCGAAGAGCACTGCAGTGCACCTAAAGCTAAAGCGAAAGTGTGCACAGCACACCACAGATCTCACTTTGCACTACACCTAGAAATGGCTTCTCTGCATCACTGATATCTAGCACAGAAATCTGCACGACGAATAACTATGTTGTAGCTAAGCTGGTTCTGGCATATCCTGCTTCATACCACTAGTCCCTGACAACCGGTATTCTGTGCAGAGCACCTCAGTGCAGTGTGGTTTCCCTAATCGCGGTTTGTAGCAAGAAGCGATTTCAGGCTGAGGGAGGTGAAGTGCCGTCTACCCCTCTCACAGAACACTCTGCTGGGAAGTTCTGCTACTGCCAAAACACGCCTGGCATGTGCACTTTTCTTCTAAAACCTCTCTACCATAGCAATATTCTCTGCTTCTTGAAAGCATACCATACACTCTTTCCACTATGCATAGCGAAGAGCACTGCAGTGCACCTAAAGCTAAAGCGAAAGTGTGCACAGCACACCACAGATCTCACTTTGCACTACACCTAGAAATGGCTTCTCTGCATCACTGATATCTAGCACAGAAATCTGCACGACGAATAACTATGTTGTAGCTAAGCTGGTTCTGGCATATCCTGCTTCATACCACTAGTCCCTGACAACCGGTATTCTGTGCAGAGCACCTCAGTGCAGTGTGGTTTCCTTAATCGGCGGTTTGTAGCAAGAAGCGATTTCTGTCTGAGGGAGGTGAAGTGCCGCCTACCCCTCTCACAGAACACTCTGCTGGGAAGTTCTGCTACTGCCAAAACACGCCTGGCATGTGCACTTTTCTTCTAAAACCTCTCTACCATAGCAATATTCTCTGCTTCTGAAAGCATACCATACACTCTTTCCACTATGCATAGCGAAGAGCACTGCAGTGCACCTAAAGCTAAAGCGAAAGTGTGCACAGCACACCACAGATCTCACTTTGCACTACACCTAGAAATGGCTTCTCTGCATCACTGATATCTAGCACAGAAATCTGCACGACGAATAACTATGTTGTAGCTAAGCTGGTTCTGGCATATCCTGCTTCATACCACTAGTCCCTGACAACCGGTATTCTGTGCAGAGCACCTCAGTGCAGTGTGGTTTCCTTAATGGCGGTTTGTAGCAAGAAGCGATTTCTGTCTGAGGGAGGTGAAGTGCCGTCTACCCCTCTCACAGAACACTCTGCTGGGAAGTTCTGCTACTGCCAAAACACGCCTGGCATGTGCACTTTTCTTCTAAAACCTCTCTACCATAGCAATATTCTCTGCTTCTTGAAAGCATACCATACACTCTTTCCACTATGCATAGCGAAGAGCACTGCAGTGCACCTAAAGTTAAGCGAAAGTGTGCACAGCACACCACAGATCTCACTTTGCACTACACCTAGAAATGGCTTCTCTGCATCACTGATATCTAGCACAGAAATCTGCACGACGAATAACTATGTTGTAGCTAAGCTGGTTCTGGCATATCCTGCTTCATACCACTAGTCCCTGACAACCGGTATTCTGTGCAGAGCACCTCAGTGCAGTGTGGTTTCCTTAATGGCGGTTTGTAGCAAGAAGCGATTTCAGGCTGAGGGAGGTGAAGTGCCGTCTACCCCTCTCACAGAACACTCTGCTGGGAAGTTCTGCTACTGCCAAAACACGCCTGGCATGTGCACTTTTCTTCTAAAACCTCTCTACCATAGCAATATTCTCTGCTTCTTGAAAGCATACCATACACTCTTTCCACTATGCATAGCGAAGAGCACTGCAGTGCACCTAAAGCTAAAGCGTAAAGTGTGCACAGCACACCACAGATCTCACTTTGCACTACACCTAGAAATGGCTTCTCTGCATCACTGATATCTAGCACAGAAATCTGCACGACGAATAACTATGTTGTAGCTAAGCTGGTTCTGGCATATCCTGCTTCATACCACTAGTCCCTGACAACCGGTATTCTGTGCAGAGCACCTCAGTGCAGTGTGGTTTCCTTAATGGCGGTTTGTAGCAAGAAGCGATTTCAGGCTGAGGGAGGTGAAGTGCCGTCTACCCCTCTCACAGAACACTCTGCTGGGAAGTTCTGCTACTGCCAAAACACGCCTGGCATGTGCACTTTTCTTCTAAAACCTCTCTACCATAGCAATATTCTCTGCTTCTTGAAAGCATACCATACACTCTTTCCACTATGCATAGCGAAGAGCACTGCAGTGCACCTAAAGCTAAAGCTGAAAGTGTGCACAGCACACCACAGATCTCACTTTGCACTACACCTAGAAATGGCTTCTCTGCATCACTGATATCTAGCACAGAAATCTGCACGACGAATAACTATGTTGTAGCTAAGCTGGTTCTGGCATATCCTGCTTCATACCACTAGTCCCTGACAACCGGTGTTCTGTGCAGAGCACCTCAGTGCAGTGTGGTTTCCTTAATGGCGGTTTGTAGCAAGAAGCGATTTCAGGCTGAGGGAGGTGAAGTGCCGTCTACCCCTCTCACAGAACACTCTGCTGGGAAGTTCTGCTACTGCCAAAACACGCCTGGCATGTGCACTTTTCTTCTAAAACCTCTCTACCATAGCAATATTCTCTGCTTCTTGAAAGCATACCATACACTCTTTCCACTATGCATAGCGAAGAGCACTGCAGTGCACCTAAAGCTAAAGCGAAAGTGTGCACAGCACACCACAGATCTCACTTTGCACTACACCTAGAAATGGCTTCTCTGCATCACTGATATCTAGCACAGAAATCTGCACGACGAATAACTATGTTGTAGCTAAGCTGGTTCTGGCATATCCTGCTTCATACCACTAGTCCCTGACAACCGGTATTCTGTGCAGAGCACCTCAGTGCAGTGTGGTTTCCTTAATGGCGGTTTGTAGCAAGAAGCGATTTCAGGCTGAGGGAGGAGAAGTGCTGTCTACCCTCTCACAGAACACTCTGCTGGGAAGTTCTGCTACTGCCAAAACACGCCTGGCATGTGCACTTTTCTTCTAAAACCTCTCTACCATAGCAATATTCTCTGCTTCTTGAAAGCATACCATACACTCTTTCCACTATGCATAGCGAAGAGCACTGCAGTGCACCTAAAGCTGAAGCGAAAGTGTGCACAGCACACCACAGATCTCACTTTGCACTACACCTAGAAATGGCTTCTCTGCATCACTGATATCTAGCACAGAAATCTGCACGACGAATAACTATGTTGTAGCTAAGCTGGTTCTGGCATATCCTGCTTCATACCACTAGTCCCTGACAACCGGTGTTCTGTGCAGAGCACCTCAGTGCAGTGTGGTTTCCTTAATGGCGGTTTGTAGCAAGAAGCGATTTCAGGCTGAGGGAGGTGAAGTGCCGTCTCACCCCTCTCACAGAACACTCTGCTGGGAAGTTCTGCTACTGCCAAAACACGCCTGGCATGTGCACTTTTCTTCTAAAACCTCTCTACCATAGCAATATTCTCTGCTTCTTGAAAGCATACCATACACTCTTTCCACTATGCATAGCGAAGAGCACTGCAGTGCACCTAAAGCTAAAGCGAAAGTGTGCACAGCACACCACAGATCTCACTTTGCACTACACCTAGAAATGGCTTCTCTGCATCACTGATATCTAGCACAGAAATCTGCACGACGAATAACTATGTTGTAGCTAAGCTGGTTCTGCATATCCTGCTTCATACCACTAGTCCCTGACAACCGGTGTTCTGTGCAGAGCACCTCAGTGCAGTGTGGTTTCCTTAATGGCGGTTTGTAGCAAGAAGCGATTTCAGGCTGAGGGAGGTGAAGTGCCGTCTACCCCTCTCACAGAACACTCTGCTGGGAAGTTCTGCTACTGCCAAAACACGCCTGGCATGTGCACTTTTCTTCTAAAACCTCTCTACCATAGCAATATTCTCTGCTTCTTGAAAGCATACCATACACTCTTTCCACTATGCATAGCGAAGAGCACTGCAGTGCACCTAAAGCTAAAGCGAAAGTGTGCACAGCACACCACAGATCTCACTTTGCACTACACCTAGAAATGGCTTCTCTGCATCACTGATATCTAGCACAGAAATCTGCACGACGAATAACTATGTTGTAGCTAAGCTGGTTCTGGCATATCCTGCTTCATACCACTAGTCCCTGACAACCGGTGTTCTGTGCAGAGCACCTCAGTGCAGTGTGGTTTCCTTAATGGCGGTTTGTAGCAAGAAGCGATTTCAGGCTGAGGGAGGTGAAGTGCCGTCTCACCCCTCTCACAGAACACTCTGCTGGGAAGTTCTGCTACTGCCAAAACACGCCTGGCATGTGCACTTTTCTTCTAAAACCTCTCTACCATAGCAATATTCTCTGCTTCTTGAAAGCATACCATACACTCTTTCCACTATGCATAGCGAAGAGCACTGCAGTGCACCTAAAGCTAAAGCGAAAGTGTGCACAGCACACCACAGATCTCACTTTGCACTACACCTAGAAATGGCTTCTCTGCATCACTGATATCTAGCACAGAAATCTGCACGACGAATAACTATGTTGTAGCTAAGCTGGTTCTGGCATATCCTGCTTCATACCACTAGTCCCTGACAACCGGTATTCTGTGCAGAGCACCTCAGTGCAGTGTGGTTTCCTTAATGGCGGTTTGTAGCAAGAAGCGATTTCAGGCTGAGGGAGGTGAAGTGCCGTCTACCCCTCTCACAGAACACTCTGCTGGGAAGTTCTGCTACTGCCAAAACACGCCTGGCATGTGCACTTTTCTTCTAAAACCTCTCTACCATAGCAATATTCTCTGCTTCTTGAAAGCATACCATACACTCTTTCCACTATGCATAGCGAAGAGCACTGCAGTGCACCTAAAGCTAAAGCGAAAGTGTGCACAGCACACCACAGATCTCACTTTGCACTACACCTAGAAATGGCTTCTCTGCATCACTGATATCTAGCACAGAAATCTGCACGACGAATAACTATGTTGTAGCTAAGCTGGTTCTGGCATATCCTGCTTCATACCACTAGTCCCTGACAACCGGTATTCTGTGCAGAGCACCTCAGTGCAGTGTGGTTTCCTTAATGGCGGTTTGTAGCAAGAAGCGATTTCAGGCTGAGGGAGGTGAAGTGCCGTTCTACCCCTCTCACAGAACACTCTGCTGGGAAGTTCTGCTACTGCCAAACACGCCTGGCATGTGCACTTTTCTTCTAAAACCTCTCTACCATAGCAATATTCTCTGCTTCTTGAAAGCATACCATACACTCTTTCCACTATGCATAGCGAAGAGCACTGCAGTGCACCTAAAGCTAAAGCGAAAGTGTGCACAGCACACCACAGATCTCACTTTGCACTACACCTAGAAATGGCTTCTCTGCATCACTGATATCTAGCACAGAAATCTGCACGACGAATAACTATGTTGTAGCTAAGCTGGTTCTGGCATATCCTGCTTCATACCACTAGTCCCTGACAACCGGTGTTCTGTGCAGAGCACCTCAGTGCAAGAAGCGATTTCAGGCTGAGGGAGGTGAAGTGCCGTCTACCCCTCTCACAGAACACTCTGCTGGGAAGTTCTGCTACTGCCAAAACACGCCTGGCATGTGCACTTTTCTTCTAAAACCTCTCTACCATAGCAATATTCTCTGCTTCTTGAAAGCATACCATACACTCTTTCCACTATGCATAGCGAAGAGCACTGCAGTGCACCTAAAGCTAAAGCGAAAGTGTGCACAGCACACCACAGATCTCACTTTGCACTACACCTAGAAATGGCTTCTCTGCATCACTGATATCTAGCACAGAAATCTGCACGACGAATAACTATGTTGTAGCTAAGCTGGTTCTGGCATATCCTGCTTCATACCACTAGTCCCTGACAACCGGTGTTCTGTGCAGAGCACCTCAGTGCAGTGTGGTTTCCTTAATGGCGGTTTGTAGCAAGAAGCGATTTCAGGCTGAGGGAGGTGAAGTGCCGTCTACCCCTCTCACAGAACACTCTGCTGGGAAGTTCTGCTACTGCCAAAACACGCCTGGCATGTGCACTTTTCTTCTAAAACCTCTCTACCATAGCAATATTCTCTGCTTCTTGAAAGCATACCATACACTCTTTCCACTATGCATAGCGAAGAGCACTGCAGTGCACCTAAAGCTAAAGCGAAAGTGTGCACAGCACACCACAGATCTCACTTTGCACTACACCTAGAAATGGCTTCTCTGCATCACTGATATCTAGCACAGAAATCTGCACGACGAATAACTATGTTGTAGCTAAGCTGGTTCTGGCATATCCTGCTTCATACCACTAGTCCCTGACAACCGGTGTTCTGTGCAGAGCACCTCAGTGCAGTGTGGTTTCCTTTAATGGCGGTTTGTAGCAAGAAGCGATTTCAGGCTGAGGGAGGTGAAGTGCCGTCTCACCCCTCTCACAGAACACTCTGCTGGGAAGTTCTGCTACTGCCAAAACACGCCTGGCATGTGCACTTTTCTTCTAAAACCTCTCTACCATAGCAATATTCTCTGCTTCTTGAAAGCATACCATACACTCTTTCCACTATGCATAGCGAAGAGCACTGCAGTGCACCTAAAGCTAAAGCGAAAGTGTGCACAGCACACCACAGATCTCACTTTGCACTACACCTAGAAATGGCTTCTCTGCATCACTGATATCTAGCACAGAAATCTGCACGACGAATAACTATGTTGTAGCTAAGCTGGTTCTGGCATATCCTGCTTCATACCACTAGTCCCTGACAACCGGTGTTCTGTGCAGAGCACCTCAGTGCAGTGTGGTTTCCTTAATGGCGGTTTGTAGCAAGAAGCGATTTCAGGCTGAGGGAGGTGAAGTGCCGTCTACCCCTCTCACAGAACACTCTGCTGGGAAGTTCTGCTACTGCCAAAACACGCCTGGCATGTGCACTTTTCTTCTAAAACCTCTCTACCATAGCAATATTCTCTGCTTCTTGAAAGCATACCATACACTCTTTCCACTATGCATAGCGAAGAGCACTGCAGTGCACCTAAAGCTAAAGCGAAAGTGTGCACAGCACACCACAGATCTCACTTTGCACTACACCTAGAAATGGCTTCTCTGCATCACTGATATCTAGCACAGAAATCTGCACGACGAATAACTATGTTGTAGCTAAGCTGGTTCTGGCATATCCTGCTTCATACCACTAGTCCCTGACAACCGGTGTTCTGTGCAGAGCACCTCAGTGCAGTGTGGTTTCCTTAATGGCGGTTTGTAGCAAGAAGCGATTTCAGGCTGAGGGAGGTGAAGTGCCGTCTCACCCCTCTCACAGAACACTCTGCTGGGAAGTTCTGCTACTGCCAAAACACGCCTGGCATGTGCACTTTTCTTCTAAAACCTCTCTACCATAGCAATATTCTCTGCTTCTTGAAAGCATACCATACACTCTTTCCACTATGCATAGCGAAGAGCACTGCAGTGCACCTAAAGCTAAAGCGTAAAGTGTGCACAGCACACCACAGATCTCACTTTGCACTACACCTAGAAATGGCTTCTCTGCATCACTGATATCTAGCACAGAAATCTGCACGACGAATAACTATGTTGTAGCTAAGCTGGTTCTGGCATATCCTGCTTCATACCACTAGTCCCTGACAACCGGTGTTCTGTGCAGAGCACCTCAGTGCAGTGTGGTTTCCTTAATGGCGGTTTGTAGCAAGAAGCGATTTCTGGCTGAGGGAGGTGAAGTGCCGTCTCACCCCTCTCACAGAACACTCTGCTGGGAAGTTCTGCTACTGCCAAAACACGCCTGGCATGTGCACTTTTCTTCTAAAACCTCTCTACCATAGCAATATTCTCTGCTTCTTGAAAGCATACCATACACTCTTTCCACTATGCATAGCGAAGAGCACTGCAGTGCACCTAAAGCTAAAGCGAAAGTGTGCACAGCACACCACAGATCTCACTTTGCACTACACCTAGAAATGGCTTCTCTGCATCACTGATATCTAGCACAGAAATCTGCACGACGAATAACTATGTTGTAGCTAAGCTGGTTCTGGCATATCCTGCTTCATACCACTAGTCCCTGACAACCGGTATTCTGTGCAGAGCACCTCAGTGCAGTGTGGTTTCCTTAATGGCGGTTTGTAGCAAGAAGCGATTTCAGGCTGAGGGAGGTGAAGTGCCGTCTACCCCTCTCACAGAACACTCTGCTGGGAAGTTCTGCTACTGCCAAAACACGCCTGGCATGTGCACTTTTCTTCTAAAACCTCTCTACCATAGCAATATTCTCTGCTTCTTGAAAGCATACCATACACTCTTTCCACTATGCATAGCGAAGAGCACTGCAGTGCACCTAAAGCTAAAGCGAAAGTGTGCACAGCACACCACAGATCTCACTTTGCACTACACCTAGAAATGGCTTCTCTGCATCACTGATATCTAGCACAGAAATCTGCACGACGAATAACTATGTTGTAGCTAAGCTGGTTCTGGCATATCCTGCTTCATACCACTAGTCCCTGACAACCGGTATTCTGTGCAGAGCACCTCAGTGCAGTGTGGTTTCCTTAATGGCGGTTTTGTAGCAAGAAGCGATTTCAGGCTGAGGGAGGTGAAGTGCCGTCTACCCCTCTCACAGAACACTCTGCTGGGAAGTTCTGCTACTGCCAAAACACGCCTGGCATGTGCACTTTTCTTCTAAAACCTCTCTACCATAGCAATATTCTCTGCTTCTTGAAAGCATACCATACACTCTTTCCACTATGCATAGCGAAGAGCACTGCAGTGCACCTAAAGCTAAAGCGAAAGTGTGCACAGCACACCACAGATCTCACTTTGCACTACACCTAGAAATGGCTTCTCTGCATCACTGATATCTAGCACAGAAATCTGCACGACGAATAACTATGTTGTAGCTAAGCTGGTTCTGGCATATCCTGCTTCATACCACTAGTCCCTGACAACCGGTATTCTGTGCAGAGCACCTCAGTGCAGTGTGGTTTCCTTAATGGCGGTTTGTAGCAAGAAGCGATTTCAGGCTGAGGGAGGTGAAGTGCCGTCTACCCCTCTCACAGAACACTCTGCTGGGAAGTTCTGCTACTGCCAAAACACGCCTGGCATGTGCACTTTTCTTCTAAAACCTCTCTACCATAGCAATATTCTCTGCTTCTTGAAAGCATACCATACACTCTTTCCACTATGCATAGCGAAGAGCACTGCAGTGCACCTAAAGTTGAAGCGTAAAGTGTGCACAGCACACCACAGATCTCACTTTGCACTACACCTAGAAATGGCTTCTCTGCATCACTGATATCTAGCACAGAAATCTGCACGACGAATAACTATGTTGTAGCTAAGCTGGTTCTGGCATATCCTGCTTCATACCACTAGTCCCTGACAACCGGTATTCTGTGCAGAGCACCTCAGTGCAGTGTGGTTTCCTTAATGGCGGTTTGTAGCAAGAAGCGATTTCAGGCTGAGGGAGGTGAAGTGCCGTCTACCCCTCTCACAGAACACTCTGCTGGGAAGTTCTGCTACTGCCAAAACACGCCTGGCATGTGCACTTTTCTTCTAAAACCTCTCTACCATAGCAATATTCTCTGCTTCTTGAAAGCATACCATACACTCTTTCCACTATGCATAGCGAAGAGCACTGCAGTGCACCTAAAGCTGAAGCGAAAGTGTGCACAGCACACCACAGATCTCACTTTGCACTACACCTAGAAATGGCTTCTCTGCATCACTGATATCTAGCACAGAAATCTGCACGACGAATAACTATGTTGTAGCTAAGCTGGTTCTGGCATATCCTGCTTCATACCACTAGTCCCTGACAACCGGTATTCTGTGCAGAGCACCTCAGTGCAGTGTGGTTTCCTTAATGGCGGTTTGTAGCAAGAAGCGATTTCAGGCTGAGGGAGGTGAAGTGCCGCTCTACCCCTCTCACAGAACACTCTGCTGGGAAGTTCTGCTACTGCCAAAACACGCCTGGCATGTGCACTTTTCTTCTAAAACCTCTCTACCATAGCAATATTCTCTGCTTCTTGAAAGCATACCATACACTCTTTCCACTATGCATAGCGAAGAGCACTGCAGTGCACCTAAAGCTATGCGAAAGTGTGCACAGCACACCACAGATCTCACTTTGCACTACACCTAGAAATGGCTTCTCTGCATCACTGATATCTAGCACAGAAATCTGCACGACGAATAACTATGTTGTAGCTAAGCTGGTTCTGGCATATCCTGCTTCATACCACTAGTCCCTGACAACCGGTATTCTGTGCAGAGCACCTCAGTGCAGTGTGGTTTCCTTAATGGCGGTTTGTAGCAAGAAGCGATTTCAGGCTGAGGGAGGTGAAGTGCCGTCTCACCCTCTCACAGAACACTCTGCTGGGAAGTTCTGCTACTGCCAAAACACGCCTGGCATGTGCACTTTTCTTCTAAAACCTCTCTACCATAGCAATATTCTCTGCTTCTTGAAAGCATACCATACACTCTTTCCACTATGCATAGCGAAGAGCACTGCAGTGCACCTAAAGCTAAGCGTAAAGTGTGCACAGCACACCACAGATCTCACTTTGCACTACACCTAGAAATGGCTTCTCTGCATCACTGATATCTAGCACAGAAATCTGCACGACGAATAACTATGTTGTAGCTAAGCTGGTTCTGGCATATCCTGCTTCATACCACTAGTCCCTGACAACCGGTATTCTGTGCAGAGCACCTCAGTGCAGTGTGGTTTCCTTAATGGCGGTTTGTAGCAAGAAGCGATTTCAGGCTGAGGGAGGTGAAGTGCCGTCTACCCTCTCACAGAACACTCTGCTGGGAAGTTCTGCTACTGCCAAAACACGCCTGGCATGTGCACTTTTCTTCTAAAACCTCTCTACCATAGCAATATTCTCTGCTTCTTGAAAGCATACCATACACTCTTTCCACTATGCATAGCGAAGAGCACTGCAGTGCACCTAAAGCTAAAGCGAAAGTGTGCACAGCACACCACAGATCTCACTTTGCACTACACCTAGAAATGGCTTCTCTGCATCACTGATATCTAGCACAGAAATCTGCACGACGAATAACTATGTTGTAGCTAAGCTGGTTCTGGCATATCCTGCTTCATACCACTAGTCCCTGACAACCGGTGTTCTGTGCAGAGCACCTCAGTGCAGTGTGGTTTCCTTAATGGCGGTTTGTAGCAAGAAGCGATTTCAGGCTGAGGGAGGTGAAGTGCCGTCTACCCCTCTCACAGAACACTCTGCTGGGAAGTTCTGCTACTGCCAAAACACGCCTGGCATGTGCACTTTTCTTCTAAAACCTCTCTACCATAGCAATATTCTCTGCTTCTTGAAAGCATACCATACACTCTTTCCACTATGCATAGCGAAGAGCACTGCAGTGCACCTAAAGCTGAAGCGAAAGTGTGCACAGCACACCACAGATCTCACTTTGCACTACACCTAGAAATGGCTTCTCTGCATCACTGATATCTAGCACAGAAATCTGCACGACGAATAACTATGTTGTAGCTAAGCTGGTTCTGGCATATCCTGCTTCATACCACTAGTCCCTGACAACCGGTATTCTGTGCAGAGCACCTCAGTGCAGTGTGGTTTCCTTAATGGCGGTTTGTAGCAAGAAGCGATTTCAGGCTGAGGGAGGTGAAGTGCCGTCACCCTCTCACAGAACACTCTGCTGGGAAGTTCTGCTACTGCCAAAACACGCCTGGCATGTGCACTTTTCTTCTAAAACCTCTCTACCATAGCAATATTCTCTGCTTCTTGAAAGCATACCATACACTCTTTCCACTATGCATAGCGAAGAGCACTGCAGTGCACCTAAAGCTAAAGCGAAAGTGTGCACAGCACACCACAGATCTCACTTTGCACTACACCTAGAAATGGCTTCTCTGCATCACTGATATCTAGCACAGAAATCTGCACGACGAATAACTATGTTGTAGCTAAGCTGGTTCTGGCATATCCTGCTTCATACCACTAGTCCCTGACAACCGGTATTCTGTGCAGAGCACCTCAGTGCAGTGTGGTTTCCTTAATGGCGGTTTGTAGCAAGAAGCGATTTCTGGCTGAGGGAGGTGAAGTGCCGTCTACCCCTCTCACAGAACACTCTGCTGGGAAGTTCTGCTACTGCCAAAACACGCCTGGCATGTGCACTTTTCTTCTAAAACCTCTCACCATAGCAATATTCTCTGCTTCTTGAAAGCATACCATACACTCTTTCCACTATGCATAGCGAAGAGCACTGCAGTGCACCTAAAGCTAAGCGAAAGTGTGCACAGCACACCACAGATCTCACTTTGCACTACACCTAGAAATGGCTTCTCTGCATCACTGATATCTAGCACAGAAATCTGCACGACGAATAACTATGTTGTAGCTAAGCTGGTTCTGGCATATCCTGCTTCATACCACTAGTCCCTGACAACCGGTGTTCTGTGCAGAGCACCTCAGTGCAGTGTGGTTTCCTTAATGGCGGTTTGTAGCAAGAAGCGATTTCAGGCTGAGGGAGGTGAAGTGCCGTCTACCCCTCTCACAGAACACTCTGCTGGGAAGTTCTGCTACTGCCAAAACACGCCTGGCATGTGCACTTTTCTTCTAAAACCTCTCTACCATAGCAATATTCTCTGCTTCTTGAAAGCATACCATACACTCTTTCCACTATGCATAGCGAAGAGCACTGCAGTGCACCTAAAGTTAAAGCGAAAGTGTGCACAGCACACCACAGATCTCACTTTGCACTACACCTAGAAATGGCTTCTCTGCATCACTGATATCTAGCACAGAAATCTGCACGACGAATAACTATGTTGTAGCTAAGCTGGTTCTGGCATATCCTGCTTCATACCACTAGTCCCTGACAACCGGTATTCTGTGCAGAGCACCTCAGTGCAGTGTGGTTTCCTTAATGGCGGTTTGTAGCAAGAAGCGATTTCAGGCTGAGGGAGGTGAAGTGCCGTCTACCCCTCTCACAGAACACTCTGCTGGGAAGTTCTGCTACTGCCAAAACACGCCTGGCATGTGCACTTTTCTTCTAAAACCTCTCTACCATAGCAATATTCTCTGCTTCTTGAAAGCATACCATACACTCTTTCCACTATGCATAGCGAAGAGCACTGCAGTGCACCTAAAGTTAAAGCTGAAAGTGTGCACAGCACACCACAGATCTCACTTTGCACTACACCTAGAAATGGCTTCTCTGCATCACTGATATCTAGCACAGAAATCTGCACGACGAATAACTATGTTGTAGCTAAGCTGGTTCTGGCATATCCTGCTTCATACCACTAGTCCCTGACAACCGGTGTTCTGTGCAGAGCACCTCAGTGCAGTGTGGTTTCCTTAATGGCGGTTTGTAGCAAGAAGCGATTTCAGGCTGAGGGAGGTGAAGTGCCGTCTCACCTCTCTCACAGAACACTCTGCTGGGAAGTTCTGCTACTGCCAAAACACGCCTGGCATGTGCACTTTTCTTCTAAAACCTCTCTACCATAGCAATATTCTCTGCTTCTTGAAAGCATACCATACACTCTTTCCACTATGCATAGCGAAGAGCACTGCAGTGCACCTAAAGCTAGTTTAAAGTGTGCACAGCACACCACAGATCTCACTTTGCACTACACCTAGAAATGGCTTCTCTGCATCACTGATATCTAGCACAGAAATCTGCACGAC
>JAKWBO010000646.1:0-32939 GCA_034336685.1 Luscinia luscinia | reverse complement strand
TTCCTTTTTCTTTTTTTTTTTTTTTACCCTTTTCTTTGGTTTTGTTTGTGGTTTTTGGTTTTTTGACAATTCCCATAGATTATTTTTCTTCTTTCTTTTTTTTTTCTGAATTTCGTGAATTTTGGAAAAAATTTTTCCCTTTTGTTTCCTTTTCTCTTTTTTTTTTGTTTGTTTGTGTTTTTTTGTTGTTGTTGTTTTTGGGGTTTTTTTTTTTTTTTTTTGACAATTCCCGCCCAGGTTTTTTTTTTTGTTTGTTTTTTGGGAATTTCGGGATTTTTCGGCTCAGCCCCCTCCCCACGCCGGCCCCTCCCCGCTCCCGAAGTGACGCAGGCACAGCGGGACCCCGCCCAAGTGGAAAAGGATCCGCCCGGGAAGGGGGCAGCGGCAATCCTAGGGGAGAAAAACAGGAAAAACGGTTAAAAGCAGGAAATTCGGGTTAAAAACGGGAAATTCGGGTTAAAAGCGGAAAAGCGGTTAAAACGGCAAATTCGGGTTAAAAACGGAAATTCGGGTTAAAAGCGGGAAAAAGCGGTTAAACGGCAACAAGTCGGGGGTTAAAAGCGGAAATTCGGGTTAAAAATGGAAATTCGGGTTAAAAGCGGAAATTCCGGGTTAAAAACGGAAAATTCGGGTTAAAAAGCAGGAAAAACGGAAAAAACGGTTAAAAAGCAGGGAAATTCGGGTTAAAAGCAGGAAATTCGGGTTAAAAGCGGGAAAAGCAGGAAAATCGGGTTAAAAACTGGAAATTTTGAGGTCAGAAATGGGGAAAATAGGAAAAATTCGGAGTTAAAAATGGGGAAATTCGGGGGTTAAAAATGGAGAAATTTGGGTTAAAATGGGAAATTTAGGGTCAAAAATGTTGAAATTTGGGGGAGAAAATTAGGTTGAAAATGGGAAATTCCCGGGGGTTGAAAAGGGGAAATTTGGGGTTAAAAATGAGAAATTTCAGTTAGAATGGGAAATTTTGGGTTGAAAATGGGAAATTTTGGGTTGAAAATGGGAAATTCCGGGGGGAAATGGGAAAATTAGGATTAAAAATAGGAAATTTGGGGATAAAAAGATTTTTGGGACATTTTTGCGGCATTTTTGACCATTTCTGACGGGATTTTGGAAAATTTCTGGGATATTTTGAACAGGATTTTTGGGATATTTTTGGGATTTTTTGGGACATTTTTAACGGGATTTTGGGACATTTTGGGATATTTTAAACAGGATTTTGGGCCATTTTGGGCCATTATTTCTGCAAGGATTTTTGGGGGGCGTTTTGGGACATTTTGGGCCATTTCTGAAGGGATTTTGGGACATTTTTAACAGGATTTTTGGGTTGTTTTTGGGACATTTTGGTGCCATTTTAAAGGGGATTTTGGAGCATTTTGGGACATTTCTGGGATATTTTGGCCATTTCTGATGGGATTTTTGGGACATTTTTGGCTATTTTTAACGGGATTTTGGGACATTTTGGGACGTTTCTGGGACATTTTTGCCATTTTAAGCAGGATTTTTGGGGAATTTTGGGCCATTTTGGGCCATTTTAACGGGATTTTTGGGTTGTTTTTGGGACATTTGGTGCCATTTTAACGGGATTTTGGGACATTTTGGGATGTTTCTGGGCCATTTTGGGCCATTTTAACAGGATTTTGGGGCATTTTGGGACGTTTCTGGGACATTTTGGCCATTTTAGCAGGATTTTGGGACGTTTTGAGGGTATTTTGGGCCATTTTAACGGGATTTTTGGGACGTTTCTGGGACATTTTGGCCATTTTAACGGGATTTTTGGGACATTTTTGGGGTGGTTTTGGGACATTTTGGGGCATTCTCACCCTGGCAGACGAAGCAGCCGGGGTGCCAGAAACCCCTAGCGCCTACCCCAAATGGGAATTTGGGGAATTTTAGGACATTTTGGGATGTTTCTGGGCCATTTTGGGGCATTTCTGACAGGATTTTGGGGTGTTTTTGGGGCGTTTCTGGGACATTTTTGGCCATTTTAACGGGATTTTTGGAACGTTTTTGGGGTATTTTGGGCCATTTTAACGGGATTTTGGGACGTTTCTGGGCCATTTTGGGCCATTTTAGCGGGATTTTTGGGACGTTTTGGGGTATTTTGGGCCGTTTTAGCGGGATTTTTAGGAGCGTTTTGGGGGTATTTTTGGCCATTTTTAGCAGGATTTTTGGACGTTTCTGGGACATTTTGGGGCATTTCTGACGGGATTTTTTGGGGTGGTTTTGGGATATTTCTGGGACATTTTGGCCATTTTAACGGGATTTTAGGGACCTTTTGGGGTATTTTAGGCCATTTTAACGGGATTTTGGGACGTTTTTGGGGTATTTTGGGCCATTTTAAACGGGATTTTTGGGACATTTTTGGGGTGTTTTGGGACGTTTCTGGGACATTTTTGGCCATTTTAACGGGATTTTGGGACGTTTTGGGGTATTTTGGGACATTTTTAACGGGATTTTGGGACATTTTTGGGGCATTCTCACCTGGCAGACGAAGCAGCCGGGGTGCCAGAAACCCCCCAGCGCCTGCCCCAAATGGGAATTTGGGGGAATTTTGGGACATTTTTGGGATGTTTCTGGGCCATTTTTGGGCCATTTTTAACGGGGATTTTTGGGACGTTTTTGGGACGTTTCTGGGACATTTTTGGGCCATTTTAACGGGATTTTGGGACGTTTGGGGGTATTTTGGGCCATTTTAACGGGATTTTTGGGACGTTTCTGGGACATTTTGGCCATTTTTAACGGGATTTTGGGACGTTTCTGGGACATTCTTGGGGCATTTCTGACGGGATTTTTGGGACATTTTTGGGGTGGTTTTGGGACATTTTTGGGGCATTCTCACCTGGCAGGCGAAGCAGCCGGGGTGCCAGAGCCCCTAGCGCCTACCCCAAATGGGAATTTGGGGAATTTTGGGACATTTTTGGGATGTTTCTGGGCCATTTTGGGCCATTTTAACGGGATTTTGGGACATTTTTGGGACGTTTCTGGGACATTTGTGGCCATTTTTAACGGGGATTTTGGGACGTTTCTGGGACATTTTGGGCCATTTTAACGGGATTTTGGGATGTTTCTGGGCCATTTTGGGCCATTTTAACAGGATTTTGGGGCATTTTTGGGACGTTTCTGGGACATTTTTGGCCATTTTAACGGGATTTTGGGACGTTTCTGGGACATTTTAGCCATTTTAACGGGATTTTTGGGACGTTTTTGGGGTATTTTGGGCCATTTTAACGGGATTTTGGGACATTTCTGGGGTGGTTTTGGGACATTTTGGGGCATTCTCACCTGGCAGGACGAAGCAGCCGGGCTGCCAGAGCCCCTAGCGCCTACCCCAAATGGGAATTTGGGGAATTTTGGGACATTTTGGGATGTTTCTGGGCCATTTTTGGGCCATTTTTATGAGGATTTTTAACGGGATTTTGGGACATTTTTGGGACGTTTCTGGGACATTTTGGGCCATTTTAACGGGATTTTGGGGCATTTTTGGGGCGTTTCTGGGACATTTTGGCCATTTTAGCAGGATTTTTGGGACGTTTCTGGGACATTTTCGGCCATTTCTGGCCAGGATTTTTGGGGCATTTTTGGGACGTTTCTGGGACATTTTGGCCATTTTAACGGGTTTTTAAGCGGGATTTTGGGACATTTTTGGGACGTTTCTGGGACATTTTGGCCATTTTTAACGGGATTTTGGGACATTTTGGGATATTTTTGGCCATTTCTAACGGGATTTTTGGGACACTTTTGGGGTGTTTTGGGATGTTTCTGGGATATTTTTGGCCATTTTAACGGGATTTTTGGGACGTTTTGGGGGTATTTTGGGCCATTTTAACGGGATTTTGGGACATTTTGGGGTGGTTTTGGGACATTTTGGGCCATTTTAACGGGATTTTTGGGGCATTTTGGGACGTTTCTGGGACATTTTGGCCATTTTAACGGGATTTTGGGACGTTTTTGGGGTATTTTGGGCCATTTTAACGGGATTTTTGGGACATTTTTGGGGTGTTTTGGGACGTTTCTGGGACATTTTGGCCATTTTAACGGGGATTTTGGAGCGTTTTGGGGTATTTTGGGCCATTTTAACGGGATTTTGGGACGTTTTGGGGTATTTTGGGCCATTTTTAGCAGGATTTTTGGGGTGTTTTGGAGTGGTTTTGGGACATTTTGGGGCATTCTCACCTGGCAGGCGAAGCAGCCGGGGTGCCAGAAACCCCTAGCGCCTACCCCCAAATGGGAATTTGGGGGAATTTTGGGACATTTTGGGATGTTTCTGGGCCATTTTTGGGGCATTTCTGACGGGATTTTTGGGGTGTTTTTGGGACGTTTCTGGGACATTTTTTGGCCATTTTTAACGGGATTTTTGGAACGTTTTTGGGGTATTTTTGGGCCATTTTTAACGGGATTTTTGGGACGTTTCTGGGCCATTTTTGGGCCATTTTTAACGGGATTTTTGGGACGTTTTTGGGGTATTTTTGGGCCGTTTTTAACGGGATTTTTAGGACGTTTTGGGGGTATTTTTGGCCATTTTAACGGGATTTTTGGGACGTTTCTGGGACATTTTGGGGGCATTTCTGACGGGATTTTGGGGTGGTTTTGGGATATTTCTGGGACATTTTGGCCATTTTAACGGGATTTTGGGACCTTTTGGGGGTATTTTTGGGCCATTTTAACGGGATTTTTGGGACGTTTTGGGGTATTTTGGGCCATTTTAACGGGATTTTGGGACATTTTTGGGGTGTTTTGGGACGTTTCTGGGACATTTTTGGCCATTTTTAACGGGATTTTGGGACGTTTTTGGGGTATTTTAGGACATTTTTAACGGGATTTTGGGACCTTTTGGGGGTATTTTGGGCCATTTTAACGGGATTTTTGGACGTTTTTGGGGTATTTTTGGGCCATTTTTAACGGGATTTTTGGGACATTTTTGGGGTGTTTTTGGGACGTTTCTGGGACATTTTTTGGCCATTTTTAACGGGATTTTTGGGACGTTTTTGGGGTATTTTTGGCACATTTTTAACGGGATTTTTGGGACATTTTTGGGGTGGTTTTGGGACATTTTTGGGGCATTCTCACCTGGCAGACGAAGCAGCCGGGCTGCCAGAGCCCCCAGCGCCTGCCCCCAAATGGGAATTTGGGGATTTTTGGGACATTTTGGGATGTTTCTGGGCCATTTTTGGGCCATTTTAACGGGTTTTTAACGGGATTTTGGGACATTTTTGGGACGTTTCTGGGACATTTTTGGCCATTTTTAACGGGATTTTTGGGTTGTTTTTGGGACATTTTGTTGCCATTTTTAACGGGATTTTTGGGACATTTTTGGGACGTTTCTGGGACATTTTTGGCCATTTTTAACGGGATTTTTGGGACGTTTTTGGGGTATTTTTGGCCATTTTTAACGGGATTTTTGGGACGTTTTTGGGGTATTTTTGGGCCATTTTTAACGGGATTTTTGGGACATTTCTGGGGTGGTTTTGGGACATTTTTGGGGCATTCTCACCTGGCAGACGAAGCAGCCGGGGTGCCAGAGCCCCCCCAGCGCCTGCCCCAAATGGGAATTTGGGGGAATTTTGGGACATTTTTGGGATGTTTCTGGGCCATTTTTGGGGCATTTTTAACGGGATTTTTGGGACATTTTTGGGATGTTTCTGGGCCATTTTTGGGGCCATTTTTAACGGGATTTTTGGGGCATTTTTGGGACGTTTCTGGGACATTTTTGGCCATTTTTAACGGGATTTTAGGGACGTTTTGGGGTATTTTTGGGCCATTTTAACGGGATTTTGGGACATTTTTGGGGTGTTTTGGGATGTTTCTGGGACATTTTTGGCCATTTTAACGGGATTTTGGGACGTTTTGGGGTATTTTGGCCATTTTAACGGGATTTTGGGACGTTTTTGGGGTATTTTTGGCCATTTTAACGGGATTTTGGGACGTTTGGGGGTATTTTTGGGCCATTTTAACGGGATTTTGGGACATTTTGGGGTGGTTTTGGGACATTTTTGGGGCATTCTCACCTGGCAGACAAAGCAGCCAGGGGTGCCAGAGCCCCCAGCGCCTAGCCCCAAATGGGAATTTGGGGGAATTTTGGGACATTTTTGGGATGTTTCTGGGCCATTTTTGGGGCATTTCTGACGGGATTTTTGGGGCATTTTTGGGACGTTTCTGGGACATTTTTGGCCATTTTTAACGGGATTTTTGGGACGTTTTTGGGGTATTTTTGGGCCATTTTTAACGGGATTTTTAACGGGATTTTGGGGTGTTTTTGGGACGTTTCTGGGACATTTTTGGGCCGCTTTTAACGGGATTTCTGGGACATTTTGGGGTATTTTGGGCCATTTTTAACAGGATTTTTGGGACATTTTTGGGGTGGTTTTGGGACATTTTGGGGCATTCTCACCTGGCAGACGAAGCAGCCGGGGTGCCAGAGCCCCAGCGCCGCCACGAACCTCGGCCGTCACTGGGCGTGGCAGCGCGGCAGCGGCCCGAGAGCCTCCCAAAATCCCGGGGGCAGAAGGGGCGCCCGCCGCTCCTGGAACCCGCGGAATTTTGGGGATTCTTGGGAATTTTAGGGGATTTTGAGGGATTTTAGGGGTTTTTTGGGAGTTTTTAGGCGTTTGGGGGATTTTGGGAGGTTTTTTTTGGATTATTTGGGGGTTTTGGGGGAATTTTGGGAGGATTTTGGGGGATTCGAGGGATATTTGGGAGATTTTTGGGGATTTTGGGGGAATTTTGGGAGGATTTGGGGAGATATTTGGGGATTTTGGGGGATTTTGGGAGGATTTGGGGGGTTTTGGAGAGTATTTCGTGAGGACTTGGGGGATTTTGGGGGGATTTTGGGGAGGATTTGGGGGAATTTTGGAAGAATTTGGAGGAGGATTTTGGGAGAATTTTGGGAGGATTTTGGGAGAATTTTGGGGGATTTTGAAAAGGATTTTGGGAGGATTTTGTGGGGACTTTGGGGTGGATTTTGGGGGATTTGGGAGCAATCTGGGAGGATTTTGGGAGGATTTTGGGGACTCTGGGGGCTTTGGGGAGAATTTGGGGAGGATTTTGGGGAACTTGTGGGGATCTTGGGGAATTTGGGGAGGATTTAGGGTTTGAATTTGGGGGGATTTTGGGAGAATTTTGAGGAGGATTTTGGGAGAATTTTGGGGATTTTGAAAAGGATTTTGGGAGGATTTTGTGGGATTTTGGGGTGGATTTTGGGGATTTTGGGAGCAACTTTGGGAGGATTTTGGGAGAATTTTGGGAGGATTTTTGGGAGGATTTTGGGAGGAATTTGGGGAGGATTTAGGGTTTGAATTTGATGAGGATTTTGGGAGAATTTTGAGGAGGACTTTGGGAGAATTTTGGGGGATTTTGAAAAGGATTTTGTGAGGATTTTGTGGGATTTTGGGGTGGATTTTGGGGGATTTTGGGAGCAATTTGGGAGAATTTTGAGGAGGACTTTGGGAGAATTTGGGGGGATTTTGAAAAGGATTTTGGGAGGATTTTGTGGGGATTTTGGGGTGGATTTTGGGGGATTTTGGGAGCAACTTGGGGGATGATTTTGAGAGGATCTTTGGGAGGATTTTGGGAGGATTTTGGGAGGAATTCTGGGGAGGATTTAGGGTTTGATTTTGGAGGGATTTTGGGAGAATTTTGAGGAGGACTCTGGGGAGAATTTTGGGGGATTTTGAAAAGGATTTTGGGAGGATTTTGTGGGCTTTATGGGATCTTGAGATGGACTTTAGGAGGATTTAGGGTGATCTTGGGGAGGGCCTTGGGGGATTTTGGGGGATCTTGGGAGGAACTTGGGGAGGACTTAGGGCTTGATTTTGGGGGATTTTGGGAGAATTTTGATGAGGATCTTTGGGAGAATCTTGGGGGATTTTGAAGATGATTTGGGAGGATTTTGTGGGGTTTTTATGGGGATCTTGAGAGAGGATTTTAGGAGGATCTGGGGTGGATCTTGGGGAGGCCTTGGGGGATTCTTGGGAGTGGCCTTGGGGGATTTGGGAGATGGCCTTGGGGGCTTTATGGGATTTTGAGAGGGATCTTAGGAGGATTTGGGGTGGATTTTTGAGAGGGATTTTAGGAGTGATTTTGGGGACTTGGGAGGATCTTGGGGGATCTTTGGGGAGGATCTAGGGCCTGACTTTGAGGGATTTTGGGAGAACTCTGAGGAGGATTTTGGGAGAATCTTGGGGATTTTGTAAAGGATTTTTGGGAGGATTCTTTGTGGCTTTTATGGGATTTTGAGAGGGATTTTAGGAGGATTTGGGGTGGATTTTGAGGGATTTTAGGAGGATTTGGGGTATATTTGGGGAGGGCCTTGGGGGATCTTGGGAGGAACCTGGGGGAGGACTTTAGGGCCTGATTTTGGAGGATCTTGGGAGAACCTTTGAGGAGGATCTTGGGACAACCTTGGGGGATTCTTGAAAAGTGATTTTTGGAGGATCTTGTGGGATTTTGGGGTGGATCTTGGGGATCTTGGAGACAACCTGGGAGGATCTTGAGAGTGATTTTGGGAGTGACTTTGGGGGATTTTGGGACAATTTGGGAGGATCTTGGGAGGATCTTGGGGAACTGGGGGATTTTGTGGGGAACTTGGGGAGGACTTTAGGGTCTGATCTTGGAGGGATTTTGGGAGAACCTTGAGGAGGACTTTTGGGAGAACTCTTGGGGGATTTTGAAAAGGATTTTGGGAGGATTTTGTGGGTTTTTATGGATTTTGAGAGGATTTTAGGAGGATTTGGGGTGATTTGAGAGGATTTTAGGAGGATTTGAAGTGATTTTGGGATGGTTTTGGGGGATTTGGGGTGGATTTTGGGGAGGGTTTTGGGGGATTTTGTGGGTTTTTATGGGGATTTTGAGAGGATTTTAGGAGTGATTTGGGGTGGATTTTGGGGAGGGTTTTGGGGATTTTGGGAGGGTTTTGGGGGATTTTGGGGAGGATTTTGGGGATTTTGGGGGTGTGGCTCACCCCTCGCTGCCCAGCACGCCCTCGCGAGTGCTAGCAGCAGAAATGCTCCGGTGCCACGTCCGCCTAGCGTCGCCACCACTGCCTGGGGACGCTGAGAACGGGACAAAATTACCAAAACGGCCAAAGTCAGACAAAAACAAACCAAAACTCAGACAAAATCAGACAAAACGAACCAAAACGACCAAAATCAGACAAAACGAACCAAAACGGCCAAAGTCAGACAAAAACAACCAAAAACAGACAAAATCGGACAAAATGAACCAAAAACAGACAAAATCGGACAAAATGAACCAAAACCAGCCAAAATCAGATAAAATCAGCCAAAATCAGCCCAAAATCGGACAAAATCAGACAAAACGAACCAAAAACGACCAAATCAGACAAAAACGAACCAAAAATCAGACAAAATCGGACAAAAACGAACCAAAACCAGACAAAATCAGATAAAATCAGCCAAAATCAGCCCAAAATCAGACAAAATCAGACAAAAACGAACCAAAAACGACCAAAATCAGACAAAAACGAACCAAAAACAGACAAAATCGGACAAAACGAACCAAAAACAGACAAAATCAGATAAAATCAGCCAAAATCAGCCCAAAATCGGACAAAATCAGACAAAACGAACCAAAACGACCAAAATCAGACAAAACGAACCAAAACCAGACAAAATCGGACAAAAATGAACCAAAACCAGCAAAAATCAGATAAAATCAGCCAAAATCAGCCCAAAATCGGACAAAATCAGACAAAAACGAACCAAAAACGACCAAAATCAGACAAAAACGAACCAAAATCAGACAAAATCGGACAAAAACGAACCAAAAACAGACAAAATCGGACAAAAATGAACCAAAACCAGCCAAAATCAGATAAAATCAGCCAAAATCAGCCCAAAATCGGACAAAATCAGACAAAAACGAACCAAAAACGACCAAAATCAGACAAAAACGAACCAAAATCAGACAAAATCGGACAAAAATGAACCAAAACCAGCCAAAATCAGATAAAATCAGCCAAAATCAGCCCAAAATCAGACAAAATCAGACAAAAACGAACGAAAACCAGACAAAATCAGCCCAAAATCAGACAAAATCGAACCAAAATCAGACAATCAGACAAAATCACCCAAAATCAGCCCAAGATCAGCCCAAAGTCAGACAAAATCAAACAAAATCAGCCCCAAATCAGACAAAATCAGACAAAATCAGGAAGGATCAGACAAAATCAGACAAAATCAGCCAAAAATGAACAAAAATCAGACAAAAATCAGCCCAAAATCAGATAAAATCAGCCAAAAATGAGCCAAAATCAGACAAAATCAGAAAAAATCACCTAATATCAGCCCAAGATCAGCCCAGAATCAAACAAAATCACCCAAAATCAGACAAAATCAGCCGAAGATCAGCCCAAAATCAGATAAAATCACCCAAAATCATACAAAATCAGCACAAAATCAGACAAAAATGAACCAAAACCAGACAAAATCAGCCAGAATCAGATGAAATCAGCCCCAAATCACCCAAAATCAGCCCAAAATAAGATAAAATCAGCCAAAATCAGCCAAAAACCAGACAAATCACCCAAAATCAGACAAAATCACCCAAGATCAGCCCAAAATCACCTCAAATGAGCCAAAATTCACCCAAAATCCCCTCAAATTCACCTGAATCCTTCCAAACCCCCAAAATCCCCCAAATCACCCCAAATTCACCCGAAATCACCCAAAAAATCACCCGAAATCCCCCCAAATTCACCCAAAAATCACCTGAAATCATATCCGTAATTAACCAAAGTCCCCCAAATCACCCAAATTCATCCGAAATCACCCGAAATCCCCCAAATTCACCCAAAAATCACCTGAAATCATATCCATAATTAACCAAAATCCCCCAAATCACCCAAATTCATCCGAAATCCCCCAAATCACTCCCCATAATTATCCAAAACCACCTGAAATTCAGCCAAAATCCCCCAGACCCCCCAAATTTTCCCCCAGACCCCCCAAAATTCTCTGACCTCGCTTCAGGATTCGGCCCCCGCAGCTCCTCCTGCAGCCGCTGCAGCAACGAGTCCAGTTCCTGCCCGGGGGCGGGGCAGCATCTGGGGGCTGCCAAAAAATCGGGAATTTTGGATTTTTGGGGATATTTTTGGGGATTTTTTTATTTTTTGGGGATTTTTGGGGATTTTTTGGGGATTTTTGGGTTTTTGGGGTGTTTCAGCGCCTCCAGTTCCTGCCCGGGGCGGGCAGCATCCGGGGGCTGCCAAAAAAATTGGGAATTCTGGATTTTTGGGGATATTTTTGGGGATTTTTTTATTTTTTGGGGATTTTTGGGATTTTTTGGGATTTTTGGGTTTTTTGGGTGTTTCAGCGCCTCCAGTTCCTGCCCGGGGGCGGGCAGCATCCGGGGGCTGGGGAGAAAAATCGGGAATTTTGGGATTTTTGGGGATATTTTTGGGGATTTTTTGGATTTTTTGGGGATTTTTGGGATTTTTGGGGATTTTGGGTTTTTGGGGTGTTTCAGCGCCTCCAGTTCCTGCCTGGGGGGCGGGGCAGCATCCGGGGGCTGCCAAAAAAAAATCGGGAATTTTGGGATTTTGGGGATTTTTTGGGGATTTTTTGGATTTTTGGGGATTTTTGGGGATTTTTTGGGGATTTTTGGGTTTTTGGGGTGTTTCAGCGCCTCCAGTTCCTGCCCGGGGGCGGGGCAGCATCCGGGGGCTGGGGAGAAAAAATCGGGAATTTGGATTTTTTGGGGATATTTTGGGGATTTTTTGTATTTTTGGGGATTTTTGGGATTTTTGGGGGATTTTGGGTTTTTAGGTGTTTCAGCCCCTCCAGTTCCTGCCCGGGGGCGGGGCAGCATCCGGGGGGCTGGGAGAAAAATCGGGAATTTTGGATTTTTGGGGATATTTTTGGGGATTTTTGGATTTTTGGGGATTTTGGGATTTTTGGGGATTTTTGGGTTTTTTGGGGTGTTTCAGCGCCTCCAGTTCCTGCCTGGGGGCGGGGCAGCATCCGGGGGGCTGCCAAAAAAATCGGGAATTTTGGATTTTTGGGGATATTTTTGGGGATTTTTGGATTTTTTGGGGATTTTTGGGATTTTTGGGGATTTTGGGTTTTTGGGGTGTTTCAGTGCCTCCAGTTCCTGCCCGGGGCGGGGCAGCATCCGGGGGCTGGGGAGAAAAATCGGGAATTTGGATTTTTTGGGGATTTTTTGGGGATTTTTGGGGGATTTTTGGGGGATTTTTGGGATTTTTGGGGTTTTTTGGGGATTTTTGGGGATTTTTGGGATTTTTGGGGATTTTTGGGTTTTTTGGGGTGTTTCAGCGCCTCCAGTTCCTGCCTGGGGCGGGGCAGCATCCGGGGGCTGCCAAAAAATCGGGAATTTTGGGATTTTTGGGATTTTTTGGGGGATTTTTTGGGGATTTTTGGATGATTTTTGAAATTTTTGGGGATTTTTGGGGATTTTTGCGGGATTTTTAATGGTTTTTTGATAATTTTTGGGATTTTGGGAGTGATTTTTGGGTGGTTTTTCGGGGATGATTTTGAGGCGATTTTTGGGGTGATTTTGGGGATTTTTCGGGGTTTATTTGGGGATGACTTTGGGGTGCTTTTTGTATTTTAAGGGTATTTTTGGGTTGATTTTGGGGCGTTTTAGACGTTTTGGGGTATTTTGGGGGTTTTTTGGGGCTGATTTTTGGGTATTTTGGGGCATTCTGTACAGCCTCAATGATCTTGTCACTTTTCAAGCACTCTGGAAGTGATCTCTGGCACTTTAGGTCGATCTAAGATGCCATCTTGGGCCTGATTCCTTTGGTGAACCCTTGGGACGATCTTCTTAAAGTAACTTTAGGCCTGGATCTCTGTAAATACTCCTCGGGGCCTTGGGTGCATTCCTTGAGGCCGGATCTTTCAGGGCACTCAGTGGGGCCTCAAGTACTCTGCATGCCTTGGGATCATCTCGGGTCGCCTCAAGATCTTCACAGTACTTTGGGCATCTTAAAATGGCCTTTTGGGCCTCAATGATCTCCAAGAGCTACTCTCAAATGATCTCCTCATGATCTCTCACACTTTGAGGCATCTTGGGCCAGCCTCTGTGAGCCCTTTGAGGAGCACCTCCTAAAGCACTTCGGGGCAGACTCTTTGGGGCATACTTTTGGGACATCTTCGGGCATACTGTAAAACGCCTTGTGCCACTCGAGCATGACTTTCGAGCACTTCAAAAGACTGCAAATGATCTCGTGACTCCTAAAGGACCCTAGGGGCACTCTTGGGGTACGCCTGGTACTGCCTCAACTGACTGTCTTGGGGCACCTATAAATGATCCCAAGCGGATCTTCAAGACTTATGATCACTCCTGGGGGCTACTCCTTGTAACGCCTCAAAGCACTCCTGATGACTTCAAGCACCCTTGGGCTACCTCTATGATCTTCAAGCATCTCGAACGACTCAAAATATAACTCCTGATTTTAGATCTTCTACACTCTTAGAATACATCTTGGCGATCTTCAACACTCAAAATACTTCAAGTGGATCTTCGGGCACTTTTGACATGCTCTCTGGGTGAGTCTTTGTGCATCTTTAGGGTATTTTTGGGATATTTTTGGGTATTTTTGGGGCGTTTTTGGGGTATTTTTTGGGATATTTTTTGGGGTATTTTGGGGATTTTTGAGGCGTTTTTGGGGTATTTTTGAGGTATTTTTGGGATATTTTTGGGGTATTTTTGGGGTATTTTTGGGGCATTTTTGGGGTGATTTTTTGTGTATTTTTAGGGTATTTTTGGGGCGTTTTTGGGATCTTTTGGGGTATTTTTGGGGCGTTTTGGGGCTCACCCGGGCCGCTGGAACTCCCCAGCGCCTCCAGCAGCCGCTGCAGCTCCCGCGACGCAGCCGACCTCGGGGCCCCTCCCCAAATTCGGGGGCCCGGGGGTCCCCGCCTCCCTGGGGGGCAGGGACGAAACTTTGGGGTCCCGCCCGAATTTGGGGGATTTGGGAGTCCCAGGAAGGATTTTGGGGTTTTTTTGGGGTCCCAGGAGGGATTTGGGGTTTTTGGGGGTCCCACCCCAAATTTGGGGGGAGATTTCGGGGCGATTTTGGGTTTTTGGGGGTCCCATGAGAGACTTTGGGGTATTTTGGGGGTCCTGCCCTGTAATTCTGGTGGTCCCAAAAATTATTTTGGGAGGATTTTGGGGGTCCCAGGAAGAATTTTGGGGTTTTTTGGGATCCCAAAAGATTTTAGTGGTTTTGGGGGTCCCAAAAAGAATTTTTGGGTTTTTTTGGGGTCCCACCCCAAATTTGAGGGAGATTTTGGGGCTCAGGAAATGAATCTTGGGGGTCCTGGGATGGATTTTGGGGTTTTTTGGGGTTCCCAACCCAAATTTTGGGGTTTTTGGGGGTGTTGACCCCAAATTTCGGGGGTCTCACTCACCTGCCGGGGGGATCCCCAAATTCGGGCTCATCCTCGGGGGCGGGGCCAGGAGCTCGTCTGGGGGGAGGGAATCGGAATTTTGGGGATTTTTGAGAATTTTGGGAGATTTCGGGATTTTACGATCAATTTCGGGTTTTGGGTCAATTTTTGGTGACTTGGAGCCAATTTTGGGAGTTTTGGGCGGAATTTTGGGGTTTTTTGTGTCGATTTTGGGGTTTCTGACCCACCCGGACTCATTTTTGAGCGGATTTTGGGTAATTTGGGGCGGATTTTGGGGTTTTCAGCCGATTTTTGTGTCGATTTGGGGTTTTTACCCCTGACCTCATTTTTGGGTGGTTTTGGGCGAATTTTGGGGTTTTGTGCCGATTTTGGGGTTTCCTACCTCCCCGATCTCCTTTTGGATATTTTGGGCGGATTTTGGGGTTTTTGGGGCGGAATTTGTGGTTTTTGGGGCGGATTTTGGGGTTTTGACCCCTCGATCTAATTTTTGGGTGGTTTGGGGCGGATTTTGGGGTTTTTGGGGCGGATTTTGGGGTTTTTTGGAGCCGATTTTGGGGTTTTTGACGCCCTGATCTCCTTTTTTGGGTGTTTTTGGGACGGATTTTGGGATTTTTTGTGCCGATTTTGGGGTTTTGACCCCCCCCGATCTCGTTTTTGGGTGTTTTTGGGCGGATTTTGGGGTTTTGGGGCGGATTTTGGGGTTTTTGTGCCGATTTTGGGGGGTTTTTAGGGCGGATTTTGGGGTTTTGGGGCCGATTTCGGGGTTTTTGACCCCCGATCTCAGTTTTTCGGGTGTTTTGGGGGTTTTTGGGTGTTTTTGGGGTTTTTGGGCTCACCCGCGGCGCCGCTCCGGCTCAGGTCCCGCAGGAGCCGCTCGAGCTCCCCCGCGCGGGGGGAGGCGGTCGGGGGGCGGGCCTCCGCACCGAGCTGGGGAGGGGCGGGGAGACCCCCAAAACGTCAGCGAAATCCCCAAAAATCCCAAAATATCCCCCCAAAATCCCCAAAAATCCCAAAATATCCCCCAAAATATCCCAAAAACGTCAGCGAATCCTCAAAAATCCTAAAATCCCCCAAAAATCCCAAAATAACCCCCCAAAATATCCCAAAAGGTCAGTGAAATCCCAAAAATTCCGAAATATCCCCCAAAAATCCCCAAAAATCCCAAAATATCCCCCAAAAATATCCCAAAAACGTCAGCGAAATCCTCAAAAATCCCAAAATATCCCCAAAAAATCCCAAAATATCCCCCCAAAAATATCCCAAAACGTCAGCGAAATCCCCAAAAAATCCCAAAATATCCCCCCAAAATCCCCAAAAATCCCAAAATATCCCCCCAAAATATCCCAAAAACGTCAGCGAAATCCCCAAAAATCCCAAAATATCCCCAAAAAATCCCAAAATAACCCCCAAAATATCCCAAAACGTCAGTGAAATCCCAAAAATTCCAAAATATCCCCCCCCAAAAATCCCCCCAAAAATCCCAAAATATCCCCCCAAAATATCCCAAAAACGTCAGCGAAATCCCCTCAAAAAATCCTAAAAATCCCCAAAAAATCCCAAAATAACCCCCCAAAAATATCCCAAAACGTCAGTGAAATCCCAAAAAATTCCAAAATATTCCCCCAAAATATCCCAAAAATGTCAGTGAAATCCCCAAAAATCCCAAAATATCCCCAAAAATCCCAAAATAACCCCCCAAAAATATCCCAAAACGTCAGTGAAATCCCAAAAATTCCAAAATATCCCCCCAAAAATCCCCAAAAATCCCAAAATATCCCCCCAAAAATATCCCAAAACGTCAGTGAAATCCCAAAAAATTCCAAAATATTCCCCCAAAATATCCCAAAATGTCAGTGAAATCCCCCAAAAATCCCAAAATATCCCCCAAAAATATCCCGAAATATCCCGCACAAAATCCCAAAATATCCCAAAAATATCCCCAAAAAATATCCCAAAATATGCCCCCCCAAAAATCCCAAAATACTCTGAAATAGTCCCAAAAACAACCCCAAATATTCCCCAAAAAATATCCCAAAATATCAAAAAAACCCAAACCTCTAAAATATCCCAAAAATCCTAAAATATTCGGAAAAATATCCCAAAATTCCTCTAAAATATCCCAAAAATTTCCAAAATATCCCAAAAACATCTCAAAAATATCCCAAAATATCCCCCAAAAATCCCCAAAATAACAAAAAAATCCCAAAATATCCCAAAATTATCCCAAAAAAGTCCCCAAAATATCCCAAAAATATCCCCTAAAATGTCCCAAAAAATCCCAAAATATCCTCAAAAATCCCAAAATATCTCAAAAATTATCTCAAAAAATATCCCAAAATATCCCCCCAAAAAATCCCCAAAATAACAAAAAAAATTCCAAAATATCCCAAAATTATCCCAAAAAAAGTTCCCAAAAATATCCCAAAAAAATCCCAAAATATCCGAAAAAAATATCCCAAAAAATATCCCAAAAAAATTCCCAAAATATCCCCAAAAAACCCCTCAAACTATCCCAAAAATATCCCCAAATATTCCCGAAAAAAGTCCCCAAAATATCCCAAAAAATATCCCCTAAAATATCCCAAAAATTGCCCCAAAAATCCCAAAATATTCCCCAAAAATATCCCGAAATATTCCCCCCAAAATCCCAAAATATCCCCAAAAAATATCCCAAGATATCCCCCACAAAATCCTGAAATATCCCCAAAAATGTCAACGAAATGTCCAAAATAATCCCAAAATATCCCCCCAAAAGTCCCAAAATACTCGAAAATAGCCCCAAAAACAATCCCAAATATTCCCCAAAAAATATCGCAAAATATTAAAAAAAAAACTCTAAAATAACCCAAAAATCCTAAAATATTCCAAAAAAATCCCAAAATTCCTCTAAAATATCCCAAAAAATTCCCAAAATATCCCAAAAAACATCTCAAAAAATATCCCAAAATATCCCCCCAAAAAATCCCCAAAATAACAAAAAATCCCAAAATATCCCAAAATTATCCCAAAAAAGTCCCCAAAAATATCCCAAAAAAATCCCCTAAAATGTCCCAAAAAAATCCCAAAATATCCTCAAAAAATCCCAAAATATCTCAAAAATTATCTCATAAAATATCCCAAAATATCCCCCAAAAAATCCCCAAAATAACAAAAAAAATTCCAAAATATCCCAAAATTATCCCAAAAAAGTCCCCAAAATATCCCAAAAATCCCCTAAAATGTCCCAAAAAATCCCAAACTATCCCAAAAATATCCCAAAATATTCCCCAAAAAGTCCCCAAAATATTCCAAAAATATCCCCTAAAATATCCCAAAATTCCTTTAAAAATCCCAAAATATTTCCCAAAAAATCTCCCAAAATATCCCAAAAACCCCAAAATCCCCAAATTTTACCTGTAGAGCTGCTCCGGTTCTGGGGGGGTCCTTGGGAAGTCAGTGGGGAGGGGCCCCAAAATCCCCCCAAATTTTTCCCCTCCCCCCTCCCCAAATTCTCCCAAGTTTCCTCCCAAAAGTTCCCCAAAATTCCCCAAAATTCCCAGAAATTTCCCCCAAATTTCTCCAAAATTTCCCCCAAATCCTCCCAAATTCCAACCCCCAAATCCTCCCAAATTTCCTCCCAAAATTCCCCAAAATTTCCCCAAAATCCCCCCCAAATTCCCCCAAAATTCTTCCAAAATTCCCCAAATCCTCCCAAATTTCCTCCCAAAAATCTCCAAATCCCCCAAATTCCCCAAATTTCCTCCCAAAATCCTCCAAACTTCCCGCAAAATTCTTCCCAAATTTCCCCAAATCCCCCGAAATTCCACCCCACCCCAAATCCTCCCAAATTTCCTCCCAAAATCTCCAAATCCCCCCAAAATCCCCCCGAAATTTCTCCCAAATTTCCCCCAAAACTCCCCCAAATTTTCCCAAATTTCCCAAAATTCCCGCAGTTCCCTCCCCCACCTGCGCGGGCGCTCCTGGGGGGTCTCGGGCGGGATTTTGGGAGATTTGGGGATTTTTGGGGAGCCCGAGCTCTCCAGGTCCTGCAGCAGCGCCTCTGGGGGGGGAGGGGAGAGATCGGGGGGGCCAAAATGTCCCAAAATGTCCCAAAAATATCCCAAAAATGTCCCAAAATGTCCCAAAAATGTCCCAAAATGTCCCAAAAATGTCCCAAAAATTTCCAAAATGTCCCAAAATATCCCAAAATACCCCAAAAATATCCTCAAAAAATTCCAAAATGTCCCAAAATGTCCCAAAATATCCCGAAATATCCCGAAAATATCCGAAAATTGTCCCAAAATGTCCCAAAAGTGTCCCAAATCCCCCAAAATATCTCAAATAAATGTCCCCAAATGTCCCAAAAATATCCCCAAATGTCCCAAAATGTCCCAAAATATCCCAAAAAGTCCCAAAAATGTCCAAAAAATGTCACAAAATATCCCAAAAATGTCACAGTGTCCCAAAATATCCGAAAATATCCCGAAATGTCCCTAAAATGTCCCAAAATATCCCCCAAAAATTCCAAAACATCCCCAAATCACCCAAAATATCCCAAAATTTTTCCAAAATGTCCCAAAATATCCCAAAATAGTCGAAAATCTCCCCCCAAAAAATTCCAAAATATCCCAAAATGTCCCGAAATTCCCCCCAGGGTCTCCAAAACGTCCCAAAATTACCCCCAAAAAATCCCCAAATCCCCCAAAATGTCCCCAGAAAAATCCCAAAATGTCCCAAAGTGTCCCAAAAAAATATTTCGAAATGTTCCCAAATTGTCCCCCAAATTCCCCAAAATTGTTTTAAACTCCCCAAAAATCCCCAAAACGTCCAAACCTCCCCAAATCCCCCAAAATCCCCCAAATTCCCTCCCCCTCTCACCCAGCTCCTCCATCCCGGGTCCCTCCGCCCCTCCCCTCTGCCACTCCCCACCCCCCGGCCGCTCCTGGCTCTGCCCAAATTTGGGAATTTGGGAAAAACCCGCCGGGAACGGAGCGGATGTGGGGGGGAGGGGCTGGGGGAGATTGGGGGAGGGGAAAATTCGGGGAGAATTTGGGGAATTCTTGGGGATTTTGGGGAAATTTTGGGGATTTTTGGGGAATTTTGATGAATTTTTGGGGATTTTGGGGAATTTTTGGGGATTTTTGGGAAATTTTGGGGATTTTTGGGAATTTTTGGGGGAATTTTTGGGGATTTTGGGGAATTTTGGGGAATTTTTGGGGATTTTTGGGGATGTTGGGAATTCATGGGGAATTTGGGGAGATTTGGGGGAATTTTGGGAATTTGGAGGATTTTAAAAAAATATTTAAATTTGGGGGTTTTTAAGTGAATTTGGGGATTTTTTGAGGATTCAGGGTCAGAATTTGAGAAGTTTTTGGGATTTTTGGTTTTTTGGGGGGAATTTTGGGGTTTTTTGGGAAATTTGGGTCTGAATTTCAGAGGTTTTGGGATTTTTGGGAGGATTTTTGGAATTTTTGGGGGGGAATTTGGGGCGTTTTTGGAATTCAGGGTAAGAATTTGAGAGATTTTGGAATTTTGGAAGCATTTTTCGTGGTTTTTTGGGAATTTGGGGTTGGGATTATTTTTTAAATTCGGGTCTGAATTCAAGAAATTTTTGGGAATTTTTGGGAGATTTTTTTTTTAAATTCAGAGTAAAAATTTGAGAAGTTTTTGGGATTTTTTTTTTTCTTTTCTTTTTTGGGAATTCGGGGTCAGAATTTCAGAGATTTTGGGATTTTTTTTTGGCATTTTTTGAGTTTTTTGGGGTTTTTTTGGGATCTCAGCCACACTCGCAGCTTTCACCTTTTTTTTTTCTTTTATTCTCGCTCCAAACGCGACCCCAAAACCGCCCGAAATCACCCCAAAAATAAAACAGAATCAAAGAAAAATAAAACAGAATTAAAGAAAAAATAAAACAAAATTAAAGAAGAAGAAAAAAAAAATTCCAGGCGGGTCCCCCAAAATTTTTCACAAGGTCCCAAAATTTCCAGCGAGGTCCCCAAATTTAGGGGGGTCCCCATGACGTCATCGGCACCTGGGGGTGTCCAAGGTCATTTTTGGGGTCCCCAAAATTTTTCTTCGGGGTTTTTTTTCAGTGTCCCCAAAATTTTTATGGGATCCCCCAAAATCCCTTTTGGGGTCCCTAAGATCCAAATTTGTCCCCGAGGGTTTTTTTGGGGTCCCCAAAATCCCTTTTGGGGTCCCCCAGGGGCCAAAATTGTTCCCAAAATCCGTCACCGCCGCCCCTCCCCCGCCGTGGTGTCACCCTCCTGCGCCGTGACGTCACCATCGCCCAATCCCGTTACATCACTGTCCATCCCCGTGACGTCACCACCCCCCTCCATGACGTCACAGCTATCCAATCCTGTTACATCACCATCCATCCCCGTGACGTCACCGCCTTCCATCCCCGTGACGTCACTGCCATTCAATCCTGTGATGTCACCGCCGCCTACCCCCATGACGTCAGCATCCTCCAATCCAGTTACATCAGCGTCCATCCCCATGACGTCACCGCCATCCAATCCCATGACGTCACTGCCGCCTACCCCATGATGTCACCGCCATGCAATCACATTACATCACCGCCATCAGTCCCCATGACGTCACCATCGCTGAATCCTGTCACATCACCATCATCCAATCCCGCTGCATCCCCATCCAATCCCATGACGTCACCATCATTTGTCCCCGTGACGTCACCGCCATCCAATCCCATGACATCACCATCATCCAATCCCGTTGCATCCCCATCCAATCCCATGACGTCACCATCATTTGTCCCCATGACGTCACCGCCATCAGTCCCCATTATGTCACCGCCATCCAATCCCGTTACATCACCATCCATCCCCATGACGTCACCGTCATCACTCCCCATGACGTCGCTGCCATCACTCTCCGTGACGTCATCCTCCTCCTGGCTGTCCCCATCCCCGCTCCCGGCCCCAGCGGGTCCCACACTGCTCTCCCCCGCAGCCGCACCTGCACCGGGCCCGTCCGGGGCTCAGCGCCGCCAGCAGCGCCCCTGCCAACCCCGCGCGGTCCCGCGCCGCTGCCGCCACTCCTCCGCTAGCCCCGCGGCCACGCGGTGCGGGCCCGGCTGTCACCTCGCGGGCCACGCGCGCCGCCAGCGCCGCGCTGCCCCAGCGCTCCGCCAGCCGCCAGCGCGCCCCCGCCGGCTCCGGCCACGCGCGCCGCCGCCACGCGCGCCTCGAAGCGCGCCACCAGGAAGCGCCGCGCCAGCGCTAGCGCGCGCCCCGTCAGCCCTGGCGGCAGCGGCCGCGACAGGCGCGGGCACGAGCCGGGCCGGCAGCCGTGCGCGAAGTGCAGCAGCAGCCGCAGCGGCGCGCGGGGACAGCGGCCCAGCGCCACCCGCGCCCGGCCGCGCTCGCGGAACGCGCCGCCCAGCAGCGCCGCCAGCACCGGAGAGCGCCGCGACAGCGCCCGGCGCAGCGCGGGCACTGCGCGGCCCCCGCACGACGGCAGCAGCCACAGGTCCGGGCGGCAGCGGCGGTACGGGCAGCGCGGTGCGGGGGGCGGGGCGGGACAGCCGGGGACAGTTTGGGGACAGCGGGGACAGTTTGGGGACAGCCGGGGACAGTCTGGGGACAGCCGGGGACAGTCTGGGGCACTTGGGGACAATCCTGCGACAGCCGGGGACAGTCTGGGGACAGCCGGGGACAGTTTGGGGACAGCGGGGGACAGTTTGGGGACAGCCGGGACAGTCTGGGAGGTTTGGGACAGTCTGGGGAGGTTTGGGGACAGTTTGGGGACACTTGGGGACAGTTTGGGGACACCCGGGGACAATCCCGGGACAGCAGGGGACAGTCTGGGAGGTTTGGGGACAATCTGGGGAGGTTTGGGGACAATCCCGGGACAGCCGGGGACAGTTTGGGGAGGTTTGGGGACAGTCTGGGGACACCCGGGACAGTCTGGGGACAGCCGGGGACAATTTGGGGGCACTTAGGGACGATCCCGGGACACCCGGGGACAATCCCGGGACACCTGGGGACAGTCTGGGGACAGCCGGGGACAGTCTGGGGAGGTTTGGGGACAGTTTGGGAATCTTGGGGACAATCTGGGGACACTTGGGGACAATCTGGGGACACCTGGGGACAATCTGGGGAGGTTTTAAGGGAATTTGGGGAGGTTCGAGGGGAATTTGGGGAGGTTCGGGGACAATCTGGGGGGTTTTGGGGACATTTGGGGACACTTGGGGACATTTGGGGACGTTTGGGCCGCCTGGGCTCAGGTGACACCAGCGCTGAGGTGTCCCAGGTGTGTCCAGGTGTGTCCTCGATGTCTCCAGGTGTGTCCCAGATGTCCCCAGGTATGTCCCAGATGTCCCCAGGTGTGTCCTCGATGTCCCCAAAGGTGTCCAGGTGTGTCTCAGGTGTCCCCAGGTATCCCCAGGTGTCCTCAAAGGAGTCCTGGATGTCCCCAGGTGTGTCCCAGATGTCCTCAGGTGCATCCTCAAGGTCCCCAAAGGTGCCATCGATGTCCCCAGGTGTGTCCCAGATGTCCCCAGGTGTGTTCTCGGTGTCCTCAGGTGTGTCCAGCTGTCCCCAGGTGTCCCCCAGGTCCCCGTTGGTGTCACCGTGACCGTTCACCTGTGGGTCCCCAAAATCTCAGCTGTGTCCCAGGTGTCGCTCACCGGTCCCAGGTGTGTCCCCAAAATCCCAGGTGTGTCCCAGGTGTCACTCACCTGTCCCAGGTGTGCCCCAGGTGTGCCCCAGGTGTGTCCCAAATCCCCCAGGTGTGTCCCCAATCCCCCAGGTGTGTCCCCAGGTGTGTCCCCAGGTGTGTCCCCAGGTGTGTCCCCAATCCCCCAGGTGTGTCCCAGGTGTGTCCCCACTGTCCCCAATGATGTCCCCACTGTCCCAGGTGTGTCCCCAATCCCCCAGGTGTGTCCCCAATCCCCCAGGTGTGCCCCAGGTGTGTCCCCAATGTCCCAGGTGTGTCCCAGGTGTGTCACTCACCTGTCCCCTCGGCGCGTCCCCAGCTGCTCCCTCACCTGTCCCCAATCCCCAGGTGTGTCCCAGGTGTGTCCCCAATCCCCCCAGGTGTGTCCCCAATGATGTCCCAGGTGTGCCCCCAGGTGTGTCCCCAATGTCCCAGGTGTGTCCCCAATCCCCAGGTGTGTCCCAGGTGTCACTCACCTGTCCCAGGTGTGCCCCAGGTGTGCCCCAGGTGTGTCCCCAATCCCCCAGGTGTGTCCCAGGTGTGTCCCCACTGTCCCCAGGTGTGTCCCCAGGTGTGTCCCAGGTGTGTCCCCAATGATGTCCCAGGTGTGTCCCCAATCCCCCAGGTGTGTCACTCACCTGTCCCCGGCGCGTCCCCAGCTGCTCCCTCACCTGTCCCCACTGTCCCTAATGATGTCCCCACTGTCCCCAGGTGTGTCCCAGGTGTGTCCCCAGGTGTGTCCCCAATGTCCCAGGTGTGTCACTCACCTGTCCCCGGTGTGTCACCAGCTGCTCCCTCACCTGTCCCCACTGTCCCCAATGATGTCCCCACTGTCCCAGGTGTGTCCCCAATCCCCAGGTGTGTCCCCAATCCCCAGGTGTGTCCCCAATATCCCAGGTGTGTCCCCAATCCCCAGGTGTGTCCCAGGTGTGTCCCAGGTGTGTCCCCACTGTCCCAGGTGTGTCCCCACTGTCCCCAGGTGTGTCCCCAATGATGTCCCAGGTGTGTCCCCAGGTGTGTCCCCACTGTCCCCAGGTGTGTCCCCACTGTCCCCAGGTGTGTCACTCACCTGTCCCCGGCGCGTCCCCAGCTGCTCCCTCACCTGTCCCCACTGTCCCCAATGATGTCCCCACTGTCCCCAGGTGTGTCCCCAATCCCCCAGGTGTGTCTCAGGTGTGTCCCCAGGTGTGTCCCAGGTGTGTCCCCAATCCCCCAGGTGTATCCCAGGTGTGTCCCCAATCCCCCCAGGTGTGTCCCAGGTGTGTCCCCACTGTCCCCAGGTGTGTCACTCCACCTGTCCCCGGTAGCGTCCCCAGCTGCTCCCTCACCTGGAAGATGGCGGCGGCCGCGAACAGGATGAAGGGGGAGGGGCGCGCCGGCTTCCGCCCCCCGCCTTGACCACGCCCCCCAGCAGCACCGAGTAGCGCCCTCCCCCACCCCAGAGCAGCGGCCACAGCGGCAGGCCCGGCCTGGGGGGGGAGGGGAGGCAGAGGTCAGTCACGACATGTCGCGATATAACACACGGGGAACTGTCAGTCACAACATATCGCGATATAACACACGGGGAACTGTCAGTCACGACATATCGCGATATAACACCACGGGGGCAGCGTCAGTCACGACATGTCGCGATATAACACACGGGGAACTGTCAGTCACGACATATCGCGATATAACACACGGGGGCAGGGTCAGTCACCGACATGTCGCGATATAACACACGGGGAACTGTCAGTCACGACATATCGCGATATAACACACGGGGGCAGGGTCAGTCACGACATATCGCGATATAACACACGGGGGGCAGCGTCAGTCACGACATATCGCGATATAACACACGGGGGAACTGTCAGTCACGACATATCGCGATATAACACACGGAGAACTGTCAGTCACGACATATCGCGATATAACACACGGGGGCAGGGTCAGTCACGACATATCGCGATATAACACACGGGGGGCAGCGTCAGTCCACGACATATCGCGATATAACACACGGGGAACTGTCAGTCACGACATATCGCGATATAACACACGGGGAACTGTCAGTCACGACATATCGCGATATAACACACGGGGAACTGTCAGTCACGACATATCGCTGATATAACACACGGGTAGCGTCAGTCACGACATGTCGCGATATAACACACGGGGGAACTGTCAGTCACGATATATCGCGATATAACACACGGGGAACTGTCAGTCACGACATGTCAGCGATATAACACACGGGGCAGGGTCAGTCACGACATATCGCGATATAACACACGGGGAACTGTCAGTCACGACATATCGCGATATAACACACGGGGGAACTGTCAGTCACGACATGTCGCGATATAACACCACGGGGGGCAGGGTCAGTCACGACATATCGCGATATAACACACGGGGGCAGCGTCAGTCACGACATATCGCGATATAACACACGGGGCAGCGTCAGTCACGACATATCGCTGATATAACACACGGGGCAGCGTCAGTCACGACATATCGCGATATAACACACGGGGGAACTGTCAGTTACGACATATCGCGATATAACACACGGGGAACTGTCAGTCGCGACATATCGCGATATAACACACGGGGAACTGTCAGTCACGACATGTCGCGATATAACACACGGGGGCAGGGTCAGTCACGATATATCGCGATATAACACACGGGGGCAGGGTCAGTCCACGACATATCAGCGATATAACACACGGGGGAACTGTCAGTCACGACATGTCGCGATATAACACACGGGGGCAGGGTCAGTCACGACATATCGCGATATAACACACGGGGGCAGGGTCAGTCCGACATATCGCGATATAACACACGGGGGAACTGTCAGTCAGCGACATATCGCGATATAACACCACGGGGGAACTGTCAGTCACGACATATCGCGATATAACACACGGGGGAACTGTCAGTCCACGACATATCGCGATATAACACACGGGGGGGAACAGTCAGTCACGACATATCGCGATATAACACACGGGAGAACTGTCAGTCGCGACATATCGCGATATAACACACGGGGGAACTGTCAGTCACGACATGTCGCTGATATAACACCACGGGGGCAGGGTCAGTCACGACATATCGCGATATAACACACGGGGGAACTGTCAGTCACGACATATCGCGATATAACACACGGGGAACTGTCAGTCACGACATGTCAGCGATATAACACACGGGGGAACTGTCAGTCACGACATATCGCGATATAACACACGGGGAACTGTCAGTCACGACATATCGCGATATAACACACGGGGAACTGTCAGTCACGACATGTCGCGATATAACACACGGGGGAACTGTCAGTCACGACATGTCGCGATATAACACACGGGGGAGGCGTCAGTCACGACATATCGCGATATAACACACGGGGGAACTGTCAGTCACGACATATCGCGATATAACACACGGGGGGGAAGCGTCCAGTCACGACATATCGCGATATAACACATGGGGGAACTGTCAGTCACGACATGTCGCGATATAACACACGGGGGAGAGCGTCAGTCACGACATATCGCGATATAACACACGGGGAACTGTCAGTCACGACATATCGCGATATAACACACGGGGGGCAGGGTCAGTCACGACATATCGCGATATAACACACGGGGGGAACAGTCCAGTCCACGACATATCGCGATATAACACACGGGGAACAGTCAGTCACGACATGTCGCTGATATAACACACGGGGGGGAACTGTCAGTCACGACATGTCGCGATATAACACCACGGGGGCAGGGTCAGTCCACGACATGTCAGCGATTTTGCAGAATTTTGGGGTTTTCGGAGGATTTTGGGGTGTTTCAGGGTGGTTTTGGGTGTATTTTTGGGGTGATTTTGGGGTGTTTCAGGGGGTATTTTTGGGGGTGTCTTTAGGGTGATTTCGATTGTAATTTTGGGGTATTTTGGGCTGTTTTAGGATATTTTAGGTGTATTTTTGGGATATTTAGGTGTAATTTTGGGGTGATTTTGGTGTAATTTTGGGGTGATTTTGGTGTAATTTTGGGATATTTTGGTGTAATTTTGGGGTGATTTTGGTATAATTTTGGGATATTTTGGTGTAATTCTGGGGTGATTTCCGGTGTATTTTTGGGATATTTTGGGCTGGTTTTGGGATATTTTGGTGTAATTTTGGGATATTTAGGGTGTATTTTGGGCTGTTTTGGGATATTCTGGGGGTATTTTTGGAAAATTTTTGGGCTGTTTTTGGGATATTTTGGGCTGGTTTTGGGATATTTTGGGCGCTGTCTCACCTGGCCAGCAGCAGCAGGGCCGTGGATTTTGGGAGATTTTTGGGGTGTTTCTGGTGTATTTTTGGGATATTTTGGGTGTATTTTTGGGATATTTTTGGGCTGGTTTTGGGGTATTTTGGGATGTTTTTGGGCTGGTTTTGGGGTATTTTTGGGATGTTTTGGGCTGTTTTGGGGATATTTTGGGCTGGTTTTGGGGTGCTGTCTCACCCTGGCCAGCAGCAGCGGGCGGGGCCGCTCCACACCTGAGGGCGTGGCTGGGACATTCTGGGTGTATTTTTGGGATATTTTGGGTGTATTTTGGGGTGATTTTGGGATATTTTGGGATATTTTGGATATTTTGGGGTGTTCTCTCACCTGGCCAGCAGCATCAGGGCCGTGGCACTCGCCAGCGGGCGGGGCCACTCCCCACACCGCAGGGCGTGGCTGGGACATTCTGGGTGTATTTTGGGTGTATTTTGGGATATTTTGGGATATTTTGGGGTGTTTTGGCTGTTTTTGGGTGTTCTCTCACCTGGCCAGCAGCATCAGGGCCGTGGCACTCGCCAGCCGGGCGGGGCCACTCCACACCGCAGGGCGTGGCTGGGACATTTCGGGTGTATTTTGGGTGTATTTTTGGGCTGTTTTGGGATATTTTGGGATATTTTGGATATTTTGGGGTGTTCTCTCACCTGGCCAGCAGCAGCAGGGCCGTGGCACTCGCCAGCGGGCGAGGCCACTCCCACACCGCAGGGCGTGGCTGGGACATTCTGGGTGTATTTTTGGGGTATTTTTGGGCTGTTTTTGGGATATTTTGGATATTTTTGGGGTGCTGTCTCACCTGGCCAGCAGCATCAGGGCCGTGGCACTCGCCAGCCGGGCGGGGCCGCTCCCACACCGCAGGGCGTGGCTGGGACATTCTAGGTGTATTTTGGGTGTATTTTGGGATATTTTGGGTGTATTTTTGGGCTGTTTTGGGATATTTTGGGATATTTTGGGGTGTTTTTGGCTGTTTTTGGGGTGTTCTCTCACCTGGCCAGCAGCATCAGGGCCGTGGCACTCGCCAGCCGGGCGGGGGCCGCTCCCATACCACAGGGCGTGGCTGGGACATTTCGGGTGTATTTTGGGTGTATTTTTGGGATATTTTGGGATATTTTGGGGTGTTTTTGGCTGTTTTTGGGTGCTGTCTCACCTGGCCAGCAGCATCAGGGCCGTGGCACTCGCCAGCGGGCGGGGCCGCTCCCACACCGCAGGGCGTGGCTGGGACATTTCGGGTGTATTTTGGGTGTATTTTTGGGCTGTTTTGGGATATTTTGGGATATTTTGGGATATTTTGGATTCTTCTCTCACCTGGCCAGCAGCAGCAGGGCCGTGGCACTAGCCAGCCGGGTGGGGCCACTCCACACCGCAGGGCGTGGCTGGGACATTTCGGGTGTATTTTGGGTGTATTTTTGGGGTATTTTTGGCTGTTTTGGGATATTTTGGGATATTTTTGGGGTGCTGTCTCACCTGGCCAGCAGCATCAGGGCCGTGGCACTGGCCAGCCGGGCGGGCCGCTCCCACACCGCAGGGCGTGGCTGGGACATTTCGGGTGTATTTTGGGTGTATTTTGGGATATTTTGGGATATTTTGGGGTGTTTTGGCTGTTTTTGGTGTTCTCTCACCTGGCCAGCAGCATCAGGGCCGTGGCACTGGCCAGCTTGGCGGGTCGCTCCCACACCTGAGGGCGTGGCTGGGACATTCTGGGTGTATTTTGGGTGTATTTTTGGAATATTTTGGGGTGTTTTTGGCTGTTTTTGGGTGTTCTCTCACCTGGCCAGCAGCAGCAGGGCCGTGGCGCTCGCCAGCCGGGCGGGGCCGCTCCCACACCGCAGGGCGTGGCTGGGACATTTCGGGTGTATTTTTGGGCTGTTTTGGGATATTTTGGGATATTTTGGGATATTTTTGGATTCTTCTCTCACCTGGCCAGCAGCATCAGGGCCGTGGCACTGGCCAGCCGGGCGGGCCGCTCCCACACCTGAGGGCGTGGCTCAGCACCCCCACCCCGAACGGCGCCGCCGCCGTCGCCCCCAAAATCGCAGCAGCTGCTCACCTGTGGGGGGAGGGGAAAAAAAAAACAAACAGAGAAATTTTGGGGGTTTGACCCAAAAATCCACCCCAAAAATCCCAGCTCAAAAATCGCACCCCAAAAATAAAGAATCCTAAAAAAAAAAAAAACCAAATAGGAAATTTGGGGAAAATGCCCCGGAATGGGGATGAGGGTTGGTGGGAATTTGTGCTGAAAAACCACCCAAAAATCCCAAATTTCATCAGAAATTCTTTCAAATTTTCCCCAAATTTCTTCAAATTTTTTCAGTTTCTCCAAAATCCTTTTCAACCCCCAATTTCCTCCCAAATCACCTCAAAACTCACCAATTTACCCCCAAATCCACCAATTTTCCACAGAATTCCCCCCAAATCCTCCAACTTCCACCCAATTTTCCCCAAATCCCTAAATTTCCCCATCAAATTCTCCAATTTTCCCCAAAACTCCCAATTTTTCCTCAAATTTCCATAATTTTCACCCAATTTCCCCCAAATCCCCCAATTTTAACCCAATTTTCCCCAGATTCTCCCCAAAATCCCCAATTTCCACTCCAATTTTTCCGAATTCCCCAATTTTCCCCTTAACTTCTCCAAAATCCCCCAATTTTCCCCAAATTCCCCCAATTTTCCCCTAAATCCCCCAATTTCCCCTAAATTTCCCCAAAATCCCGCGGATTTCCCCCCCCAATTTTTCCCCAAAATCCCCAATTTCCCCCAATTTCCCCAAAATCCCCAATTTTTCCCAAATTTCCCCAAATCCCCCAATTTCACTTCAGCTCTCACCCAGCTCTCGCGAGCCTCTCCCCTCCTCTCCTCGGGGGATTCCCGCGGGCTGTGGGGGAGGGCCAGCTCCTCCTCCCCGCCCCCCCCCACCCATTTTTTGGGCCGGGACCCCAGCACGAGGCGGGCGTGGATGAGGGAGGGGCGAACCCCGCACGAGCGCCCCCCCCAGAATTAGGGGTTCGCCGCCAGGAGGCGGAGCAGGCGGGGGCGCGGGGAGGGGCGAAGGCGCGCTGCAGGTACGCCAGGAGCGCGGCCAGCATGGGGGGAGGGAGCGCGCCGCTGGGGGGAGGGGCTCTCGGCCAAGCGCTCCAGCAGCAGCAGCGCTGGAGCCTCGGCAGCGCGAGGGTCCCCCAAAATCCCGAAGCGGGCGGGGGGGCAGGGCCAGGGACCGCAGGGAGGGGGAGGTGGGGAGGGAGGGGGTCTGGGGGAGGGAGAGAAAGAAAAAAATATAAAATTGTGATTAAATTCGCGGCAAGAAATCATTTTAAAATGCAATGAAAATTAATTAAATTAACCCAAAATCCCAAAATTCTCCAAACGCCCCTGAACCCCCTCAGGACCCCTCCCCCAATATCCCAAATACCCCAAAATTCCCCTTAAACCCCCCAGGACCCCTCCCCAATATCCCAAATACCGCCAGGACCCTCCCCAATATCCACCAGGACCCCTCCCAATACCCAACCCCCTAAATCCCCTCAGGACCCCTCCCCAATATCCCAAATACCCCCAAAATTCCCCTTAAACCCCCCAGGACCCCTCCCCAATATCCGAAATCCCCCAGGACCCCTCCCCAATATTACACCCTCCCCAGGACCCTCCCCAATATCTCCAGGCCCTCCAGGACCCCTCCCCAATACCCCACCCTCCCCAGGACCCCTCCCCAATACCCCAGCCCCCCAGGACCCTCCCCAATATCCAACCCCCCACCCAGGACCCTCCCAATACCCCAAACCCCCCAGGACCCTCCCAATACCCCACCCTCCCCAGGACCCTCCCCAATATCCAACCCCCCCAGGACCCCTCCCCAATACCCCAAATCTCCCCAGGACCCCTCCCCAATACCCCAAACCCCCAGGACCCCTCCCCAATATCCCAAACCACCCCAAAATCCCCCTAAACCCCCCAGGACCCTCCCCAATACCCCAAACCCCCCCAGGACCCCTCCCAATACCCCAACCCCCTCAGGACCCCTCCCCAATATCCGAAATCTCCCCAGGACCCTCCCCAATATCCGAAATTCCCCAGGACCCTCCCCAATATCCAACCCCGCCAAGGACCCCTCCCAATACCCCACCCTCCCCAGGACCCCTCCCCAATACCCCAGCCCCCCCAGGACCCCTCCCAATACCCCAACCCCTCAGGACCCCTCCCCAATATCCGAAATTCCCCAGGACCCCTCCCCAATACCCCACCCCTCCCCAGGACCCCTCCCCACCCCTCCCCCAGCCCCTCACTCACCTCTCCCCCCCTCCGCGGCCAATCCGCCGACGCCGCCTCCTCCCCCTCCTCCTCCTCCTCCTCCTCCTCCTCGCGCCCCCGCCCCCGCCGCGCGCAGCCGCTGGGCCAGCAGCGGCACGAGGCCGGCGCGGGCCAGCGCGCAGCAGCGGGCGGGTCCCAGGCGAAGGCGGCGAGCGCCAGGAGCGCGCGGCGGCGCCAGGGCCGCGCGCGGGGCTGGCGCAGGACGGCGAGCAGCGCCCGAGCGCCCCGCGCGGCGCAGGCGGGCGCGGTTCACGGCCTCGCGGCACAGCAGGCACAGCGCGCGCAGCGCCGCCTCCAGCTGCGGGGGAGAGGGCGGAGACCTAGACCCAAATCGGGGGCAGGGGAGACCTCAGACCCAAATCGAGGAACCCCAGACTCAGATTGGGAACCCTAGACCCAAATCGGGGAGGAGGGGAGAGACCCCAGACCCAAATCGGGGGTGGAGGAGTCCCCAGACTCAAATCAGGAACCCCCAGACCCAAATCGGGGCGGAGGGGAGACTCTAGACCCAAATCGGGGAGGAGGGTGGGAGACCCTAGACTCAAATCAGGAACCCCAGACCCAAATCGGGAACTCCCAGACTCGGATTGGGAACCCCAGACCCGAATCAGGGCGGAGGAGAGACCCCAGACCCAAATCGGGGGCAGGGAAGAGACCCCAGACCCAAATCGGGAGGAGGGGCGGAGACCCCAGACCCAAATCGGGGGCAGGGAAGAGACCCCAGACCCAAATCGGGGGGTGGAGGAGACCCCAGACCCAAATCGGGAACCCCAGACTCGGATTGGGAACCCCCAGACTCAAATCGGGAACCCGCAGACTCAAATCAGGGCGGAGGGGAGACCCCAGACCCAAATCAGGAACCCCAGACCCAAATTGGGAACCCCAGACTCGGATTGGGAGCCCTCAGACCCAAATCGGGGGGAGGGGGAGACCCCAGACCCAAATCGGGAACCCCAGACCCAAATCGGGAACCCCCAGACTCGGATCGGGAACCCCCAGACTCAAATCGGGGCGGCGGGGGAGACCCCAGACCCAAATCGGGAACCCCCAGACCCGGATTGGGAGCCCCTAGACCCAAATCGGGGCGGAGGGGAGACCCCAGACTCAAATCGGGAACCCCAGACTCGGATTGAGGGCCTCAGACCTAAATCAGGGGCGGCGGGGAGACCCCAGACCCAAATCAGGAACCCCAGACCCAAATTTGGGATTTTTATCGGATTTGGGACCCCCAGATTCATTATAGGAACCCCCAGACCCAAATTGGGACCCTCAG
>JAKWBO010000645.1:0-32943 GCA_034336685.1 Luscinia luscinia | reverse complement strand
TGCCCTCTTAAGCTCCGCCCTTCTATCACCGCCCCTAAGCCCCGCCCCCCCCTTCTAAAACCTTCTTTAAGCCCTGCCCCTTCTAAACTCTGCTCCTCTAAGCCCCGCCCCTCCATCACCGCCATTCTAAGCCCCGCCTATTTAAGCCCCGCCCCTCTATCCCCGCCATTCTAAACCCCGCCCCTCTAAGCCCCGCCTTCTCTAACCCGGCCATTCTAAACCCCGCCCCTCTAATCCCGCCATTCTAAGCCCTGCTTCTCTAAACCCCGCCCCTATCACCACCATTAAGCCCCGCCCATTTTCACCGCCATTCTGAGCTCCGCCCCTTTTAAGCCCCGCCCTTCTATCACCGCCATTCTAAGCCCGCCCCTTCTAAGAACCCCTTTAAGCCCCGCCCCTTCTAAACTCCCCCCGCCCCTAAGCCCTGCCTTCTCTATCACCGCCATCATAAGCCCCCGCCTATTTAAGCCCCGCCCTTTCCATCACCGCCATTCCTAAGCCCCTCCCCTTTAAGCCCCGCCCTCTATCACCGCCATTCTAAGCCCCGCCCCCTCTATCACCACCATTCTAAGCTCCGCCTCTAAGCCCCGCCCCATCAGCACAATTAAGCCCCGCCTCTTTCACCGCCATTCTAAGCTCCGCCCCTTTTAAGCCCTGCCCCTTCTATCACCGCCATTCTAAGCCCCGCCTCCTCTATCACCGCCATTCTAAGCCCCGCCCCTCTAAGCCCCGCCCCTCTACCACCGCCATTATAAGCTCCGCCCCTTCTAAACTCCGCCCTTTCTAGGCCACGCCCCTCTATCACCGCATTCTAAACCCGCCCCTACTAAGCCACGCCCCCTCTAAGCCACGCCTATTGTAAGCTCCGACCTCTCTAAGCTCCGCCCCTCTACCAACGCCATTCTAAACCCCGTGCCCTCTAAACCCCGCCCTCTCTATCACCACCATTCTAAGCTCTGCCCCTCTAAGCCCCGCCCCTATCACCACCATTAAGCCCCGCCCCTCTTTCACCGCCATTTTAAGCCCCGCCCCTACTATCACTGCCCTTCTAAGCCCCGCCCCTCTTTCACCGCCATTCTAAACTCCGCCCCTCTATCGCCACCATTCTAAGCCCCGCCCCCTCTAAGCCCCGCCCCTCTATTGCCACCATTCTAAGCCCCGCCCCTTCCATCACCGCCATTCCAAGCCCCGCCTCAAGCCCCGCCCCTCAGGCCCCGCCTACATCTGCTTGCCGCTGTAGATGAGCCGCTGCTGCTGGGGCGGGATCCCCTCCTTCTCCTCCACGCGCTCCTTGATCCGCTCCACCTGCGCCACAGACACACCTGGAACAGCTGGGAACATCTGGGGCACAGCTGGGAGCAGCTGGGGAACATCTGGGAACAGCTGGGAACAGCTGGAGCGAGCACCGGCGGCCGCAGGGGGAGGGGAGGCGGGCGCCGCCATTTTGGGTACGGGAAACCGGAAGTGAAGCGGAGCCAGGCCGGAAGTGGGCGGGGCCAAAGGGAGCGGGGGAAGGGTGGGAGGAGGGACTGGGAGGGACTGGGAGGGACTGGGAAGGAACTGGGAGGGGACTGGGATAAACTGGGATGGACTGGGATGGACTGGGACGGAACTGGGATGGACTGGGATAAACTGGGGTGGACTGGGACGAAACTGGGATGGACTGGGACGGAACTGGGAGGAACTGGGAGGGACTGGGATCAAACTGGGAGGAACTGGGATAGACTGGGAGGGACTGGGATCAAACTGGGAGGGACTGGGAGGAACTGGGATCAAAGTGGGAGGAACTGGGATGCACTGGGAGGGACTGGGATGGACTGGGAGGGGCTGGGATAAACTGGGAGGGACTGGGATGGAACTGGGAGGGTGTGGGATAAACTGGGAGGGACTGGGATGGAACTGGGATGGACTGGGATGGACTGGGATGGAACTGGGAGGGCTGGGATAAACTGGGAGGGACTGGGATGGAACTGGGATGGACTGGGAGGGAACTGGGAGGGACTGGGATGGACTGGGATGAACTGGAATGAACTGGGAGGGACTGGGATGAACTGGGAGGAAACTGGGATGAACTTGGATGGACTGGGATAAACTGGCAGGCACTGGGAAAGACTGGGAGGGACTGGGATGCAACTGTGACAAACTGGGAGAGAACTGGGATAGACTGGGATGGAACTGGGAGGGACTGGGATAAACTGGGAGGGACTGGCAGGAACTGGGAGGAACTGGGAGGGACTGGGATGGAACTGGGATGGACTGGGAGGAACTGGGAGGGACTTGGAGGGAACTGGGATAAACTGGGAGCACTGGGATGGACTGGGAGGGACTGGGAAAGACTGGGAAGGACTGGGATGGAACTGGGACAAACTGGGAGAGAACTGGGATAGACTGGGATGGAACTGGGGGACACTGGGATGGACTGGCATGAACTGGGACCAGTTGGAGCCTTCCTGGGAGCACTGGGAGGAAACTGGGAGGGAACCTGGAGTTACTGGGATGGACTGGGATGAACTGGGACCGGACTGGGATGGACTGGGATAAACTGGGAGGGACTGGCATGAACTGGGATGAACTGGGACGAACTGGGATGAACTGGGACCGAACTGGGATGGACTGGGAAAGACTGGGAGGGACTGGGATGGAACTGGGAGACACTGGGATGGACTGAGTTGGACTGGAATGAACTGGGATGAACTGGGACGAACTGGGATGAACTGGGACCAGTTGGAGCCTCCCTGGGAGCACTGGGCGGAAACTGGGAGGGAACCCTGGAGTTACTGGGATGAACTGGGATGGACTGGGATGGACTGGGATGAACTGGGATGAACTGGGACCGAACTGGGATGGACTGGGATAAACTGGGAGGGACTGGGAGGGACTGGGACCAAACTGGGAGACCGCTGTCGCTTCCCCTCCCCCGCCGCACCCCATACTGGTCCATACTGGTCCATACTGGTTTATACTGGTTTTACCTTGTCCGTGGGCTCGATGTCGATCTCGATCTCCTTCCCCGTCAGCGTCTGTGGGGGGGGGGGGAGGGGCGCCACGATCCCACAATGCACCGCGCGCTCCTCACGCTCCTCCCGCCAAAACCGCCCGCAACCCCCTCAGCGCCGCCCCTCCCCCCTCACCACGGCAAAACTAAACCCCGATTTGCCCAAAATCCGCGTTTTTCACCCCAAAAATAAAAATCCACCTTGACTTTGATCAGCATCGTGGCGGCTGCGGCGCTGGAGGAGCCGCCGGAAGCGGAAACGAGTCCCCGCCTCAAAATGGCGGCCGAAGCGCCGCCTCAAAATGGCGGATTTTGTAGTTCTCAGCGCGCTTCCGGTCTCTCCGCCAATCACAGCGCTCCGTTTTTAACCGCAATCAAAATGGCGGATTTTGTAGTTCTCAGCGCGCTTCCGGTTTCCCCACCAATCACAGCGCTGCGTCCGCAATCAAAATGGCGGACTTTGTAGTTCTAACGCGCTTCCGGTTTTTCCACCAATCACAGCGCTGCGCCCGCCAACAAAATGGCGGATTTTGTAGTTCTCATATTTCTCCCGAGTTTTTAATCCCAATTTAAGTTTTACACCAAATTTCTTCGCCTTTACCCCAATTTCAACTCCCAATTTCCTTTTTTTAATAAAATCTTTTTCCTATTTTTAATTTAAATTTTATCCAGCAAATTCATTTTTAAGCCGAATTTTTCCCTTTTCTCAGCAAAGTTTTTATCCAAATTTCCCCGTTTTTAACCCGAATTAGGACCAAAATTAAACCCGAAATTTCCCCGTTTTCGACCAAAATTTTCCCCAATTTAAATCAAATTTTAATCCCAAATTCCCTCATTTTTACCCAAAATTTCAACCCAAATTTATCCTTTTTACACCCAATTTTTCCTCTTTTTTAACCTAAATTTAAACCAAATTTCTCCATTTTAATCCAAATTTTCCCGAACTCAAGTATCAAATTTTAACCCCGAATTCTCCCATTTTTCTGCTCAATTTGAACCCAAATTTCTCATTTTTTACCCAAATTTTCACCCAAAAAAAAAAATTTCCCCATTTTAAACCAAATTTTAACCCCAAATTTCCCATTTTTAGCCCAAACTTGCACCCAAATTTATCCATTTTTGCCCAAATTTAAACCCAAAATTTCCTCAATTTTCACCCGAATTTAAACCCCAAATTTTTTCCATTTTTAAGCCCAAATTTTGCTTCAAAATCCCCCCAAAAATTAAAAATCAAAATCTAAAAAAAAATCCCAAATACTCCATAAAAAAATCTTTAAGAATCCCCAAAATTCCCAAAAAAATCCCCACAATTTCCCAAAAATTTTCTCAAAATTCCCCAAATTTTGCCCAAAAATAAATTCCCAGGACTTTCCCAAATTTTTCCAAAAATTCCCCAAAATTTCCCCCCAAATTCCCTGAAAATCCAAAAAAATCTTCAAAATCTTCAAAAATTTCTTAAATGCTCAAAACAACCCAAAAATTCCCCAAAATGCCTCAAATTTCGCCCAGAAAATCCCAAAAAATTCCTTTAAAAATCCCAAAAAATCCCCAAAAAATTTAATAATCCCCAAAAAATCCCCAAACACTCTCCAAAAAAATCCCCAAAAATCCCGAAAAATTTTCTCAAAAATTCCTAAATTTTGCTCCAAAAAAATTCCCAGGATTTCCCCAAATTTTTCGAAAAGTTCCCCAAAATTTCCCCCCAAATTCCCTGAAAATCCAAAAAAATTTTAAAATTTTGGAAATTTCCCCATAAATTCCCAAATTTCGCCATAAAATTTCCAAAAAAATCTCCTTAAAACTCCTCAAATTCTCATATAAAATTCCCCAGAAAATCCCCAGAAATCTCAAAAAAATCCCCAAAATTCCCTAAAAATTCCCAAAAAAATTCCCAAAAAAATCCCCAATTTTATTAAAAAAAATTTCCCAAAACATCCCCAAAAAACCCCCAAAAAATCTCAAAATTTTCCCATTTTTACCTGATTTTCCCAATTCTTCACCCAAATTTAAACCCCAAATTTTCTCCATTTTTAACCCCAAATTTTGTATCAAAATCCCCCCAAAAATTAAAAATAAAAATCTCCAAAAAAATCCCAAACACTCCATAAAAAAATTCTAAAGAATCCTCAAAATTCCCAAAAAAATCCCCAAAATTTCACAAAAATTTTCCTAAAATTCCTCAAAATTTCCCCCAAAATTCCCTGAAAATCCCAAAACTTTTAAAATTCCCAAAATCCCCCAAAATTCCTCAAATTTTGCCCAGAAATTTCCAAAAAAATCCCAAAAATTCCCAAAATTCCCTCAAAATTCTCTCAAAATTCCCCAAAATTCCTCAAATTTTGCCCAGAAATTTCCAAAAAATTCCCAAAAATTTTCCCAAAAATCTCTTTAAAAAATTCCCACATTCTCACTCAAAATCCCCCCAAAAATCCCAAGAAATCTCAAAAAAAATTCTCAAAATTCCCTAAAAATTCCCCAAAAAATTGGCAAAAACAAAACCCCAAAAATTCTCCAAATTTTCGAAAAAAAAACTTCCCAAAAACCCCCAAAAAACCCCAAAATTTTCCCCAAAATCCCCCCCCAAATTTTTTAATTGGTTGCTCCTACCCCCCCCCCCCTAATTAAAATGGTTCGTCCCAATGGGAAAAGTGGGCGTGGCTTCACTCACGGTAGGGGGAGAAGCGAAGTGGGCGGAGCCTGTGGCGGAGTGGGCGGTGCTTCCTGCTGATTAATTAATTCCTCATTAATTAATTAATTCCCCTAATTAACCAATTAATTAGAAGCGCTATCCATACTCACGTGGGCGTGGCTCTCTCAGCCGGAAGTGGGCGTGACACTGGCACTAAAAATCAAATTTTATGCAAATGAGCTGTTTCATTGGCGTTAATTATCAGCAATAAATTAATAATTAAGCCCACCCCCTCTAAGCCCCGCCTACCTGGGTGGGCGTGGCCGACTTCCGACAAATAGCGACGCAAGATGGGGAGGGGGCGGGGCCGAGAGCCGGGAGGGGCGTGGCTTAGACAGAGCTGCTCCAGCTGTGCCATATAAAGAGAAAGGGGCGGGCTTGAGTGAAGGGGCGTGGCTTGAGTTGCCCCATATTTTAAAAGGGGCGGGGCTTGAGTGAAGGGGCGTGGCTTGGAATTGTCCCATATTTTAAAAGGGGCGGAGCTTCAGTGAAGGGGCGTGGCTTGGAATTGTCTCATATTTTAAAAGAGGCGGGCTTGAGTGAAGGGGCGTGGCTTGGAATTGTTCCATATTTTAAAAGGAGCGAGGCTTTGAGTGAAGGGGCGTGGCTTGGAGCTGTTCCATATAAGGAAAAGGGGCGGGGCTTTTGAGTGAAGGGGCGTGGCTTGGAATTGTTCCATATTTTAAAAGGAGCAAGGCTTTGAGTGAAGGGGCGTGGCTTGGAGCTGTTCCATATAAGGAAAAGGGGCGGGGCTTTTGAGTGAAGGGGCGTTGCTTAGGGATGTTCCATATAAGGGAAGGGGGCAGGGCTTTGAGTGAAGGGGCGTGGCTTGGAACTGTTCCGTATAAGGAAAGGGGGTGGGGCTTGAGTAAAGGGAGCATGGCCTGGAGATGTTCACAATGAGGGAAATGGCGCTTTGAGAAAAGGGGCGTGGCTTAGAAATGTTACAAATAAGGGAAATGGGGCGTGGCTTTGAGATATTCCATATAAGAAAAAGGGGTGTGGCCTAGAAATGCAGCAGATTCACATAAGGACAACGGGCGGGGTTTCAGTAAATGGGCGTGGCTTAATACAGTTCTATATAAAGAAAAAGAGGCGGGGCTTTGAGGAAAGGGGGCGTGGCTTGGTAGTGTTCCAAATAAGGGAAAGGGGGCGTGGCTTAGAGCTCTTCCATATAAAGGGGGTGGGGTTTGAATGAAGGGGCGTGGCCTTGGAGCTGTTCCATATAAGGGAAAGGGGCGTGGCTTTGAGTAAAGGGGCGTGGCTTAGGGATGTTCCTTATAAGGATAAATAGGGCGGGCTTGAGCAAAGGGGTGGGGCTTAATGCTGTCCCATTTTAAAGGGGGCGGGGCTTGAGTAAAGGGGCGTGGCTTAGAGATTGTCCATATAAGGAAAAGGGGCGGGGCTTGGGGATGCAGCTGCTCCATAAATGGGAAAATGGGCGTGGCTTGAGTAAATGGGCATGGCTTAATACAATTCTATATAAGAAAAAGGGGCGGTGCTTTGAGGAAAAGGGGCGTGGTTAAGAAATGTTTCATATAAGGGAAAGGGGTGTGGCTTTGAGCTATTCCATATAAGGGGAAAGGGGCGGTGCTTGGAGTAAAGGGGCGATGGCTTAGGGATGTTCGTTATAAGGGAAAGGGGCGGGCTTAGAATGCAGCTGCCCCATGTAAGGACAAGGGCGTGGTTTGAGTGAATGGGCGTGGATTTGGGGAAGAAATTGGAATTTTGGGTGATTTTTGAGGGATTTTGGTTAATTTTGGAAGATTTGGGGGTGAATTTTGGGGGAATTTTAAGGGAATTTTTTGTGAATTTTGGGGGAATTTTGGGTGAATTTCAAGTAAATTTTGGTTGAATTTTGGGGAATTTTAAGTGAATTTTGGGTGAATTTTGGGGAGTTTTGGGAAAATTTTGCAAAAATTTCAGGTAATTTTGGGCAAAAATTCGGATGAATTTTGGGTGAATATCAAGGGAATTTTGGGTGAATTTTCAGTGAATTTTAGAAATATTTTGGGGAATATTTGGGGTGAATTTTGGGTGATTTTCGAGCTTAATTTTTGGTTAATTTTGGGATGGATTTTGGTTGAATTTTTGTTGAATTTTTAGTGAATTTTAAGTGGAATTTTGGGGTCAATTTCACGTGAATGTTGGAAGATTTGGAATTAATTTTGCTCGAATTTTGAGTGAATTGGGGGTGAATTTTGGGTAACTTTTTGGGTGAATTTTGGATGAATTTTGGACCTAATTTTGGGTGAATTTTGGATGAATTTTGGATGAATTTTGGGTGAAATTTGGATGAATTTGGGTAAATTTGGGGTGAATTTTGGATGAATTTTGGACAAATTTTGGGTGAATTTTGGATGAATTTTGGACCTAATTTTGGGTGAATTTTGGATGAATTTTGGGTGAATTTTGGATGAATTTTGGAGGAATTTTGGGTGAATTTCAGGGAATTTTGGGTAAATTTTGAGCTGAATTTTGGGTTAATTTTGGATGAATTTTGGACAAATTTTGAGTGAACTTTGGATGAATTTTGGATGAATTTGGGTGAATTTTGGATGAATTTTGTGTAAATTTTGGATAAATTTTGTACAAATTTTGCGTAAATTTTGGGTGAATTTTGGGTGAATTTTGGATGAATTTTGGATAAATTTTGGATAAATTTTGTACAAATTTTGCGTAAATTTTGGGCTAATTTTGGGTGAATTTTGGGTGAATTTTGGATGAATTTTGAGCAAATTTTGGGTAAATTTGGGTGAATTTTGGGTGAATTTTTGGTGAGTTTTGGATGAATTTTGGATTAATTTTGAACAAATTTTGGATAAACTTTGAGCAAATTTTGGCTGAATTCTGGGCTAATTTTGGGTGTATTTTGAGTGAATTTTGCGTGAATTTTGGGCTAATTTTGGGTGAATTTTGGGTAAATTTTGGGTGAATTTTGGGTAAATTTTGGGTGAATTTTGGGTAAATTTTGGGTGAATTTTGGATGAATTTTGAGCAAATTTTGGGTGAATTTTGGATGAATTTTGGGTGAATTTTGAGCAATTTTTGGGTGACTTTTGGGTAAATTTTGGATAAATTTTGGATAAATTTGTACAAATTTTGGGCTAATTTTGGATGAATTTTGGATAAATTTTGGGTGAATTTTGGATGAATTTTGAGCAAATTTTGGGTAAATTTTGGATGAATTTTGGGTGAATTTTGAGCAAATTTTGGGTGAATTTTGGGTGAATTTTGGATGAATTTTGGGTGAATTTGAACCAAATTTTGGATGAATTTTGGGTGAATTTTGGGTGAATTTGGAGCCATTTTCCCCCTGTTCCCGCCCCTTTTCCCTTACAAGGCAAAGGGGGCGGGGCTTGCACCCAAACAAGGTAAAAGGGGGTGGGGCCTGCCCGAATAAGGGAAAAGGGGCGTGGCCAGGCCAAGCCCCGCCCCAGACTCACCTGGGCCAGGTCGGGGGGGGGCAGGGCGCTCTCCAGCCGCCGCAGAAACTCCAGGAAAAGATTCCGGAGAGAATTCCGGAACCGCGGCCCGTACTCCTGGGGGGAACTGGGATGGACTGGGACGGACTGGGAGGGACTGGGAGGGATTGGGAGGGACTGGGAGGGAACTGGGAGGGACCGGGAGGGAACTGGGAGGGACTGGGAGAGAATTGGGATTAACTGGGAGGGACTGGGATGGACTGGGATTAACTGGGATGAACTAGGAGGGAACTGGGATTAACTGGAAGGGACTGGGATGGACTGGGATGGACTGGGATTAACTAGGAGGGAACTGGGATTAACTGGGAGGGAACTGAGATTAACTGGGAGAGACTGGGAGGAACTGGTATGGAAGCGGGGGCTAACTGGGAGGGGATTTGGCTTTACTGGTTTATACTGGTTTGGGGTTTGGGGCCAATGGGAGGCTACTGGGCCATACTGGTTTATACTGGGATAAACTGGGATGAACTGGGATGGACTGGGATGAACTGGGATGGACTGGGAACGCAGTGGGACGTTACTGGTTTAAACTAGGAAGAACTGGGGAGGGTGTGTGACCTGTACTGGGCGATACTGGTTTATACTGGTTTATACTGGTCCGTACTGGTCGGTACTGGTCTCACCTGCAGGAAGGGCTGCAGGCCCCGCCCCGTTCCCAGGATTCCCAGCACCTGCTCCCGGAAGCTCTCCTGGGCCACGGCCGCCAGGGGGCGCCCCCGCAGCGTCTGGGGGCGGGGCCAAATCAGGCCACGCCCCCTCAGTGCCGAATATGGGCGTGGGGGCGGGGCCTGGGATTGGCCACGCCCCCTCGTTGCTAAATATGGGCGGGACGGCTCAGACCACGCCCCTTCGTTGCTAAATATGGACGGGGTGGCTCAGACCACGCCCCCTCGTTGCCAAATATGGGTGTAGGGGCGTGGTCTGGGTTTGGCTACGCCCCCTCATTACCGAATATGGGCGTGGGGGCGGGGCCTTGGTTTGGCCACACCCCTCAGTGCCAAATATGGCCGTGGGGGAGGGGCCGAGTCAGGCCACGCCCCCTCATTGGCATGTATGGCCCCAGTTCATCCCAGTTCATCCCAATCCCTCCCAGTTCATCTCAGTCGCTCCCAGTTCCATCCCAGTCCCTCCCAGTTTAACCCAGTCCCTCCCAGTTTATCCCTGTTCCTCCCAGTTCCATCCAAGTTCCCTCCCAGTCCCTCCCAGTCCATCCCAGTCCCTCCCAGTTCCCTCCCAGTTTGATCCCAGTCCCTCCCAGTTCCCTCCCAGTCCCTCCCAGTTCATCCCAGTTCCCTCCCAGTCCCTCCCAGTTCATCCCAGTTCCCTCCCCGTCCCTCCAAGTTTATCCCAGTTCCTCCCACTTTCATCCAAGTTCTCTCCCAGTTCATCCCAGTTCATCCCAGTCCCTCCCAGTTCATCCCAGTCCATCCCAATTAATCCCATTTCCCTCCTAGTCCCTCCCAATCCATTCCAGTTCCCTCCCAGTTTCCTCCCAGTCCCTCCCAGTTTATCCCAGTCCCTCCCAGTCCATCCCAGTTTATCCCAGTTCCTCCCAGTTCCCTCCCAGTTCCCTCTCAGTTTATCCCAGTCCCCTCCCAGTCCCTCCCAGTTCCCTCCCAGTTTATCCCAGTCCCTCCCAGTCCCTCCCAGTCCCTCCCAGTCTCACCCCCAGCCCGCTGGCTGTCCCTGGCCCCGCCCCCTCCGGGAACAGCCAATCCAGCGCGTCCAGCACATCAGGGGCGGGGCCGAGCTCCTGCAGCAGTGACGTCACCACCTGCGGGGGGAGGGGCCACTGTGGGGCATGACGTCATCGCGTGGGCGGGGCTTGGGGCGGGTGGGCGTGGCCGAGGTTTAATGTTCATAAATGGACATGGGGCGGGGCTTGGGCAAAGTGGGCGTGGCCTGAACCCCAAATTAACCAGAGAAATTAATCCAAATAAAATAATTATAAATAAAAAAGGAAATTTAAATAAAAGGTGAAATACGTCATTAAACGTTTATGAAAATATAAAATAACATTAAAAAAATAAAATAAATAATAGGCAAAATAAAAATGAAGAAATAAAAAATAAATTCTAGAATAAAAAAATAAATTACAAATTAACACCGAGCAAAAAAATTAATTATAAATTATTTAAAAAAAAACCAAACTAAGGAATAAAAGTGGGTGTGTCCCGGCTGGGGCGAGCGCTTTACCCGGAAGTGGGCGGGGCAGACCCGGAAGTGGGCGGGGCTTATACAGGACATGGGCGTGGTCATGCCCGGGAGTGGGCGGAGTCATTGCAAGGGGCGTGTCCATAACCGAAAGTGTATGGTGCTTGTACAGGAAATGGGCGGGGCTAGACCCGGGGCTGGGTAATCCTTATACAGGAGGTGGGCGTGGCCACACCCGAAAAGTGGGCGGGGTCATATCCGAAAAGTGGGTGGGGCTTATGGAGGAGGTGGGCGTGGCAATACACAGGAGTGGGTGGAGTCGTAGCAGGAAAGGGGCGTGGTCAAACCCGGCAGTGGGCGCGGCCACACCCGGCAAATGGGCGGTGCTTATACCGGAAGTGGGCGGGGTCTGTACCCGGCAGTGGGCGGGGCCACACCCGGAAAGCGGACACCGCTTATACAGGAAGTGGGAGTGGCCACACCCTGAAGTGCGCAACGCTTATACAGGAAGTAGGCACGGTCACACCGGAAGTGGGCGTGGCCTCACCGGAAGTGTGTACCTCTTATACCGGAAGCGGGCGGGGCCTACCTGCGCGCGCAGCCCCAGGCTGAGCCGGGCCCGGTGCCGGGGCCGCAGCAGCGCCGGGGCCCCTCCCCCCGCGGCCTCCAGCAGCGCCAGCAGCCGCGCCCAGACACGCCCACTTCCGGCCGGGACACGCCCACTTCCGGCCGGGGCGCGCCCACTTCCGGTGACGTCACACCCGCCGCCGGTGACGTCACGTCGCTGCAGCGCCCACCAGGGCGGGCGGCCATGGCCAGGCGCAGGGAGGGGGAGGGGCTGGGGGAGAGAGAGACCAGTATAAACCAGTATGGACCAGTATAAACCAGTATGGACCAGTATGGATCAGTATGGACCGGTATGGACCAGTATAAACCGGTATGGACCAGTATAAACCGGTATGGACCAGTATGGACCAGTATAAACCAGTATAAACCAGTATGGACCGGTATGGACCAGTATAAACCGGTATGGACCAGTATAAACCAGTATGAACCAGTATGGACCAGTATGAACCAGTCTGGACCAGTCTGGACCAGTATAAACCAGTATTAACCAGCATAAACCAGTATAAACCAGTATGGACCGGTATGGACCAGTATAAACCAGTATGGACCGGTATGGACCAGTAGCATCCACCCCAGTGCTCTCCCAGTATAAACCAGTACACACCAGTAACAGCCCAGTTCATCCCAGTGCCCTCCCAGTGATGACCCCAGTTCATCCCAGTATAACCCAGTATAAACCAGTAACAGCCAGTGCCTTCCCAGTCCCCTCCCAGTTCATCCCAGTATAAACCAGTATAGACCAGTGACATCCCTCCCAGTTCATCCCAGTATGCCCAGTCTGGTCCCAGTGCCCTCCCAGTCCCTCCCAGTAAAAACCAGTACAGACCAATAACATCCCAGTGCCCTTCCAGTTCATCCCAGAGCCTCCCAGTATAAACCAGTACACACCAGTAACATCCCAGTTCATCCCGGTGATGTCCCCAGTCCATCCAAGTCCATCCCAGTATGGCCCAGTCTGACCCCAGTGCCCTCCCAGTTCATCCCAGTCTCTCCCAGTTTCTCCCAGTATAAACCAGTTCATCCCAGTGACCTCCCCAGTTCATCCCAGTCCCTCCCAGTTCACTCCCAGTTTGTCCCAGTTCATCCCAGTCCATCCCAGTACGGCCCAGTCTGGTCCCAGTCCTTTCCCAGTTCATCCCAGTATAAACCACTAACACCCCAGTCCATCCCAGTTTCTCCCAGCGCCCTCCCAGTTTGTCCCAGTCCATCCCAGTCCATCCCAGTCCATCCCAGTATGGCCCAGTCTGGTCCCAGTCCCCTCCCACCTCAACCCAGCGCCCTCCCAGTATGAACCAGTACAGACCAGTAACAGCCCAGTCCATCCCAGTTCATCCCAGTAACTCTAAGTCGCTTCCCAGTAACTCCCAGTAACTGCAAACCCCATTCCCAGTTCATCCCAGTTTGTCCCAGTAACCCCGAGTTCCCTTCCCAGTCCCTCCCAGTCCATCCCAGTCCCTCCCAGTTCAATCCCAGTCCCTCCCAGTTCCCCCCCACACCTGACGTCACCCGCCGCCATTCTCCCGCCGTTTCCCCGCGCGCTCCGTGACGTCACTTCCGCCCCGAGCCCGTCCAGACCCGCGTCTCTCCGGAAGTGACGTCACTTCCCCGCGCCGCTTCCGCCTCCCCGAGGCCCCGCCCACACAATGACGTCACTCGGAGCGGGGTTTGCGCAGCGCTTTATTGGAGGGGGGATGACGTCACGGGGAGGGGTGGGGGGGGACTGGGGCGGTCCCAGTGCTCCCAGTATGGACCAGTGACCCCTCCCAGTGCTCCCAGTATAAACCAGTAACGGCTCCCAGCGCTCCCAGTTACCCACAAGTGCTCCCAGTATGGACCAGTATGGACCAGTGACCGCTCCCAGTTCTCCCAGTATGGACCAGTGATGGCTCCCAGTGCTCCCAGTATGGACCAGTGACCCCTCCCAGTGCTCCCAGTATGACCCAAACCCCATCCCAGTCCCTCCCAGTTTGATCCCAGTTCCCTCCCAGTTCATCCCAGTCCCTCCCAGTTCCCTCCCAGTCCCTCCCAGTTTGTTCCCAGTCCCTCCCAGTCCCTCCCAGTTCCCTCCCAGTCCCTCCCAGTTCCATCCCAGTCGCTCCCAGTTTGATCCCAGTCCCTCCCAGTTTGGTCCCAGTCCCTCCCAGTTTGATCCCAGTCCCTCCCAGTCCCATCCCAGCCCCTCCCAGTTTGACCCTAGTTCCCTCCCAGTCCCTCCCAGTTTGCCCCCAGTCCCTCCCAGTTTGATCCCAGTCCCTCCCAGTCCCTCCCAGTTCCCTCCCAGTCCCTCCCAGTCCCTCCCAGTCCCTCCCAGTTTGATCCCAGTCCCTCCCACTCCCCCCAGTCCCTCCCAGTCCCTCCCAGTCCCCTCCCAGTCCCTCCCAGTCCCCCCTCACCCCCCGTGCTCCCCCGGGCCTGCCTCCTCCTCCTCCTGCCCCTCCCCCGCTCCCCGCGCTCCCAGCGCTCCCAGCGCTCCCAGTTTGCGCCTCGAACTGGAGCTCGCCGTGCAGGGGGCAGGGCGCTGCTCTCCAGCGCGGCCACCAGGCGGCGCTGCCCCGCGCGCAGCGGCGTCACCGATTGGCTGAGGCGGAGCGTCTGCCCCGCCCCCACCGAGCTGCAACCAGTATAGACCAGTATGAACCAGTAGGAACCGGTATGGACCGGTATAAACCGGTATGAAACAGCATAAATCGGTATGGACCAGTATGGACCGGTATGAACCAGTACGGACCAGTATGAACCAGTACAGACTGGTATAAACAGTATAGACCAGTATGAACCAGTATAAACCAGTATAAACCAGTATAAACCAGTATAAACCGGTATGAACTGGTATAAAACAGTATAAAACAGTATGGACCAGTATGGACCAGTATGGACCAGTATGGACCAGTATGAACCGGTATAAACCAGTACAGACTGGTATAAACAGTATAAACCAGTATAAACCAGTATAGACCAGTATAAACCAGTATGGACCAGTATGGACCAGTATAAACCAGTATAAACCAGAATAAACCAGTATGAACCGGTATAAACCGGTATAAAACAGTATGGACCAGTATGGACTGGTATGGACCAGTATAAACCAGTATGGACCAGTATAAACCAGTATAAACCAGTATAAACCAGTATAAACCAGTATGAACCGCTATAAACCGGTATAAAACAGTATGGACCAGTATGGACTGGTATGGACCAGTATAAACCAGTATGGACCGGTATGAACCAGTACAGACTGGTATAAACCAGTATAAACCAGTATAAACCAGTATAAACCAGTATGAACCGGTATAAACCGGCATAAAACAGGATGGACCAGTATGGACTGGTATGGACCAGTATGAACCAGTATGGACTGGTATAAACCAGTATAGACTGGTATAAACAGTATAGACCAGTATAAACCAGTATAAACCAGTATGAACCAGTATGAACCAGTATGGACCAGAATGAAAAAATTCCAATTTCTTCCTCAAAATCCCCCCCCCCATTCCCTCCCAGTATCAACCAGTTCATCCCAGTAAGGCCTAAAACCCCTCCCGGTAACCCCCCCACTCCCTCCCAGTCCAAACCAGTATAAACCAGTACAAACCAGTAAACCCAAATCCCCTTTTAACCCTTTTTTAACCCTATTTTCCTCATATTTTCCCCATTTTTCACCCGATTTTCACCATTTTTTCACCGTTTCTCCCCGTTTCTCCCCCTCCCAGTCCCTCCCAGTCCACCCCAGTTCCCTCCCAGTATAAACCAGTACAAACCAGTAACCCCAAATCCCATTTAACCCCTTTTTAACCCTTTTTAACCCTTTTTAACCCTATTTTGCCCATTTTTCACCCCGATTTTCACCATTTTTCACCTTTTCTCCCCATTTTCCTCCTCCCAGTCCCTCCCAGTCCCTCCCAGTTCCCTCCCAGTATAAACCAGTACAAACCAGCAACCCCAATTCCCCTTTTATCCCATTTTTAACCCTTTTTAAACCCTTTTTCTCCATATTTTCCCCATTTTTCACCCGATTTTCACCATTTTTCACCATTTCTCCCCGTTTCTCCCCCCTCCCAGTCCACCCCAGCTCCCTCCCAGTATAAACCAGTACAAACCAGTAACCCCAAATCCCCTTTTATCCCATTTTTAACCCTTTAAACCCTTTTTTAACCCTTTTTTTCCCATATTTCCCCATTTTTCACCCCGATTTTCACCATTTTTTCACCGTTTCTCCCCTCCCAATCCCTCCCAGTCCCTCCCAGTTCCCTCCCAGTACAAACCAGTACAAACCAGTAACCCCAAATCCCATTTAACCCTTTTTAACCCATTTTTAACCCTTTTTTAACCCTTTTTCCCATATTTTCCCCATTTTTCACCCGATTTTCACCATTTTTTCACCTTTTCTCCCCATTTTCCTCCTCCCAGTCCCTCCCAGTCCCTCCCAGTTCCCTCCCAGTACAAACCAGTACAAACCAGTAACCCCAAATCCCCTTTTATCCCATTTTTAACCCTTTTTAAACCCATTTCCCCATATTTCCCCCATTTTCCACCCGATTTTCACCATTTTTTCACCGTTTCTCCCGTTTTCTCCCCTCCCAGTCCCTCCCAGTCCCTCCCAGTACAAACCAGTATAAACCAGTAACCCCAAACCCCTTTTATCCCATTTTTAACCCTTTTTTAACCCTCTTTTAACCCTTTTTGCCCATATTTCCCCCATTTTTCACCCGATTTTCACCATTTTTTCACCGTTTCTCCCCGTTTCTCCCCCTCCCAGTCCCTCCCAGTATAACCCAGTGCCTCCCAGTCGGGCTCACCCCAGCGCTGCGGGTTTGGGGCAGGCGATCCCGGCTCCCTCCATGCGCAGGGAGGCGCCGCTCAGAGCTTTGGGCAGAGGATTCTGGAAAACCACCTGCACGGGGACCTCCTGTCCCACCACGGCCGGGCCCAGCAGCTGCGGCGACACCAAAATCCGCGAGTTTCACCCCAAAACCGCAAAATTCGCGTTTTTTACCCCAAAAAAACCCCGTTTTTTAACCCAAAAATCCCACTTTTTTTCCCCCCAAATCCTCATTTTTCACCGTCTTCAACCCACAAAATGCCGCTTCCCTCCACCAAATTCTCGGGTTCCACCCCAAATTGGTGATTTTGAGCCCAAAATGAGCGGGGTTATCCCAAAAATGACGATTTTTAGCACAGAAATCGAGGGATTTGGACCTAAAATCGGCGGTTTTGGACCCAAAATACTCCGGACACCAGGTCTACCCCATAGAGGTAAATGGGGATTTTGGGACAACAGGTCTACCCCATAGAAGTAAATGGGGATTTTGGGACACCAGGTCTACCCCATAGAAGTAAATGGGGATTTTGGGACACTCAGGTCTACCCCATAGAAGTAAATGGGGATTTTGGGACAACAGGTCTACCCCATAGAAGTAAATGGGGATTTCGGGACACCAGGTCTACCCCATAGAGGTAAATGGGGATTTCGGGACAACAGGTCTACCCCATAGAAGTAAATGGGGATTTCGGGACACCAGGTCTACCCCCATAGAGGTAAATGGGGATTTTGGGACAACAGGTCTACCCCATAGAAGTAAATGGGGATTTTGGGACACCAGGTCTACCCCATAGAAGTAAATGGGGATTTTGGGACACCAGGTCTACCCCATAGAAGTAAATGGGGATTTTGGGACAACAGGTCTACCCCATAGAAGTAAATGGGGATTTCGGGACACCAGGTCTACCCCATAGAGGTAAATGGGGATTTCGGGACAACAGGTCTACCCCATAGAAGTAAATGGGGATTTCGGGGCACCAGGTCTACCCCATAGAAGTAAATGGGGATTTCGGGACACCAGGTCTACCCCATAGAGGTAAATGGGGATTTCGGGACACCAGGTCTACCCCATAGAGGTAAATGGGGATTTAAGGACACCAGGTCTACCCCATAGAAGTAAATGGGGATTTCGGGACAACAGGTCTACCCCATAGAAGTAAATGGGGATTTCGGGCACCAGGTCTACCCCATAGAGGTAAATGGGGATTTCGGGACAACAGGTCTACCCCATAGAGGTAAATGGGGATTTTGGGACACCAGGTCTACCCCATAGAAGCAAATGGGGATTTTGGGACACCAGGTCTACCCCATAGAGGTAAATGGGGATTTCGGGGCACCAGGTCTACCCCATAGGGGATTTTGGGACACCAGGTCTACCCCATAGAAGTAAATGGGGATTTAAGGACACCAGGTCTACCCCATAGAAGTAAATGGGGATTTCGGGACAACAGGTCTACCCCATAGAAGTAAATGGGGATTTTGGGACACCAGGTCTACCCCATAGAGGTAAATGGGGATTTTGGGACACCAGGTCTACCCCATAGAGGTAAATGGGGATTTTGGGACACCAGGTCTACCCCCATAGAAGCAAATGGGGATTTCGGGACAACAGGTCTACCCCATAGAGGTAAATGGGGATTTTGGGACACCAGGTCTACCCCATAGAAGCAAATGGGGATTTTGGGACACCAGGTCTACCCCATAGAGGTAAATGGGGATTTCGGGCACCAGGTCTACCCCATAGGGGATTTTGGGACAACAGGTCTACCCCATAGAAGTAAATGGGGATTTCGGGACAACAGGTCTACCCCATAGAAGTAAATGGGGATTTTGGGACACCAGGTCTACCCCATAGAAGTAAATGGGGATTTCGGGAACACAGGTCTACCCCATAGAAGTAAATGGGGATTTCGAACACAGGTCTACCCCATAGAAGTAAATGGGGATTTCGGGACACCAGGTCTACCCTATGAAGTAAATGGGGATTTCGGGAACACAGGTCTACCCCATAGAAGTGAATGGGGATTTCGGGACACCAGGTCTACCCCATAGAGGTAAATGGGGACTTAAGGACAACAGGTCTACCCCATAGAAGTAAATGGGGATTTTGGGACAACAGGTCTACCCCATAGAAGTAAATGGGGATTTCGGGGCACCAGGTCTACCCCATAGAGGTAAATGGGGATTTTGGGACACCAGGTCTACCCCATAGAAGTCAATGGGGATTTCGGGACACCAGGTCTACCCCATAGAAGTAAATGGGGATTTCGGGACAACAGGTCTACCCCATAGAAGTAAATGGGATTTCGGGAACACAGGTCTACCCCATAGAAGTAAATGGGGATTTCGGAACACAGGTCTACCCCATAGAGGTAAATGGGGATTTTGGGACACCAGGTCTACCCCATAGAAGTCAATGGGGATTTCGGGACACCAGGTCTACCCCATAGAAGTCAATGGGGATTTTGGGACACCAGGTCTACCCCATAGAGATAAACGGAGGATTTAGGGACACCAGGTCTACTAATTAAACACTGAGATTTAGGGACACCAAGTCTACTAATTAAACTCTGGAGATTTAGTGACACCAAGTCTGCAAATTAAACCCTGAGGAGATTTAGTGACACCAAGTATGCAAATTAAATACGATACAGATATTTTAGGGACACCAGGTCTATCAATTAAATATTAATGAGAATTAGGGACACCAGATCTACTAGCTAAGAGTTTTAGGAAGACCAGATCTAGCTGTTAACAGGGATGATTCAGGGATACCAGATCAACGAATTAAAATCTATGGAAATTATAGGGACGCCAGGTCTACCCTTTAATTGCTAGAAGCACAGGGACACCAGATTTACCAATTGAATGCTATGTAAACTTAAGGTCACCAGGTCTACCAATTCAACACGAGATTAGACATTACCAATTAAACACCAGGGAGCTTAGGGACACCAGGTCTACCTATTAATCCCTATGGAGATCTACTGACACCAGGTCTACCAATTAAATTACTATATATAGGGACACCAGGTCTACCAATTAAACAATATAGGGATTTACTGACACCAGGTTTACCAATTAATCCCTATGGGGATTTAGTGACACCAGATCTACCAATTAAACTATGGATGCTTAGGGACACCAGGTCAACCTGTTTTTATATAGAGACACCAGGTCTACCAATTAAACCCTATGGAGACTCCGAGACACCAGGTCTACCAATTAAACTATGGAGATTTAACGACACCAGGTCTACCAATAAATCCCTATGGAGATTTGGTGACACCAGGTCTACCAATTAAACCCTATGGAGATTTAGCGACACCAAGTCTACCAATTAAACTATGGATGCTTAGGGACACCAGGTCAACCTGTTAAACATATATAGAGAGACAACAGGTCTACCAATTAAACCCTATGGAGACTCAGACACCAGGTCTACCAATTAAACCCTACGGAGATTTAGTGACACCAGGTCTACCAATTAAACTATGGATGCTTTGGGACACCAGGTCAACCTTTTTTATAGAGAGAGACATCAGGTGTACCAATTAAACACTGGGGATTTAGTGACAGCAGGTCAACCTGTTAAGCTATATATAGTGACACCAGGTCTACCAATTAATCCCTATGGACATTTAACGACACCAGGTCTACCCATTACACTCTATGGAAACTCAGAGACACCAGGTCTACCAATTAAATACTATGGAGATTTAGTGACACCAGGTCTACCAATTAAATACTATGGAGATTTAGTGACACCAGGTCTACCAATTAAACACTGGGGAGATTTAGCGACACCAGGTCTACCAATTAAACGATGCTTAGGGATACCAAGTCAACCTGTTTTTATAAAGAGACACCATGTCTATCTATTAAACCCTATGGAGACTCAGAGACACCAGGTCTACCAATTAAACCCTATGGAGATTTAGTGACACCAGATCTACCAATTAAACCCTATGGAAATTCAGAGACACCAGGTCTACCAATTAAACCCTATGGAGATTTAGAGACACTAGGTCAACCTATTAAACATATATATATATATATATATGAGAGAGAGAGAGAGAGAGAGATAGAGACACACCAGGTCTACCAATTAAACCCTATGGAGATTTAGTGACACCAGGTCAACCTATTAAACATATATATATATATATATATATATATAGAGAGAGAGAGAGAGAGAGACACCAGGTCTACCAATTAAACCCTATGGGAATTTAATGACACCAGGTCTACCAATTAAACCCTATGGAGATTTAGTGACACCAGGTCAACCTATTAAACATATATATATATATATATATATATATATAGAGAGAGAGAGAGAGAGAGAGAGAGAGAGAGAGAGAGAGAGACACCAGGTCTACCAATTAATCCCTATGGAGATTTAGACACCAGGTCTACCAATTAAATTACTATATATAGCAACACCAGGTCTACCCATTAAACCCTATGGAAATTCAGCGACATCAGGTCTACCCATTAAACCCTATGGGGATTTAGTAACACCAGGTCTACCGATTAAATACTATGGAGATTTAACGACACCAGGTCAACCTCTTTTTATATAGAGACACCAGGTCTACCAATTAAACCCTATGGAGATTTAACGACACCAGATCTACCAATTAAACTACAGATGCTTAGGGACACCAGGTCAACCTTTTTTATAGAGAGAGACATCAGGCCTACCAATTAAACCCGATGGGGATTTACAGACACCAGCTCTACCAATGAAATCCTATGGAGATTTAGTGACACCAGGTCAACCTGTTAAATGATGCTTAGGGATACCAGGTCAACCTGTTTTTATATAGAGAGAGACATCAGGTCTACCAATTAAACCCTATGGGGAATTAGTGACACCAGGTCAACCTATTAAATATATATATATATATATATATATAGAGACACCAGGTCTACCAATTAATCCCTATGGAGATTTAGTGACACCAGATCTACCAATTAAACTATGGATGCTTAGGGACACCAGGTCAACCTTTTTTATATATAGGGAGATCAGGTCTACCAATTAAACCCTAAGGAGATTTAGTGACACCAGGTCTACCAATTAAACCCTATGGAGACTCCGAGACACCAGGTCTACCAATTAAACATTATGGAGATTCAGACACCAGGTCTACCCATTAATCCCTATGGAGATTTGGTGACACCAGGTCTACCAATTAAATTATATAGGGAAACCAGTTCTACCAATTAAACCCTACGGCAATTTAACCACACCAGCTCTACCCATTAAACCCTACGACAATTTACCCACACCATCTCTACCCAACCACACAACCCCAAATTTCCAGCATTCCCCAAACCCCCTTTGGGCTCTCGGGCGATTCCGTTACCGTGAGCGCCAGCTCGGGCGTGCGCAGCCGCACCAGCAGCTCCTTGGCCAGCACCTGCCCCGTCTCCTGCACGGCGCCGGCCGCCGTCAGCCGGAGCGCGTCCTGGTCGCCCACGTGCGGCTGGTACTCGGCGTAGGGCACGGCCAGCGGCACGGCGTCCTCTGCGGGGGGAGGTGTGAACCGGGATGGAGCGGTATAGACCAGTATAAACCAGTATGGACTGGTATAAACCAGTGTGAACCGGAATGGACCGGTGTGAGCCAGTATAAACCAGTATGGACCGGTATAAACCATTATAAACCAGTGTGAACCGGTATGGACCAGTATGGACCAGTATGGAGTGGTATAAACCAGTATAAACCAGTATAGACCGGTATGGACCAGTATAAACCAGTATCGACCGGTATAGACCGGTATAAACCAGTATGGACCGGTATAAACCAGTATAGACCGGTATAAACCAGTATGGACCGGTATAAACCAGTGTGAACCGGAATGGACCGGTATAAACCAGTGTAAATCAGTATGGAGCGGTATGGAGCGGTATGGACCAGTATAAACCAGTATGGAGCGGTATGGACCGGTATGGACCGGTATGGAGCGGTATAAACCAGTATAAACCAGTATAGACCGGTATGGACCGGTATGGACCAGTATGGACCAGTACAAACCAGTATAGACCGGTATAAACCAGTATAAACCAGTATAAACCAGTATAAACCAGTGTGAACCGGTATGGACCAGTATGGACCAGTATGGACAGGTATGGACCGGTAAGGACCAGTATGGAGCGGTATGGACCGGTATGGACCGGTATGGACCGGTATGGACCGGTATGGACCAGTATGGACCAGTGTGAACCGGTATAGACCAGTATAAACCAGTGTAAATCAGTATGGAGCGGTATGGAGCGGTATGGACCAGTATAAACCAGTATGGACCGGTATGGACCGGTATGGACCAGTATGGACTGGTATAAACCAGTATGGACCAGTATAAACCAGTATAAACCAGTGTGAACCGGTATGGACCAGTATGGACTGGTATAAACCAGTATGGACCGGTATAGACCAGTATGGACCGGTATAGACCGGTATGGACCGGTATAAACCAGTATAAACCAGTATGGACTGGTATAATCCAGTATGGACCGGTATAGACCAGTATAGACCGGTAAAAACCTGTGTGAACCGGTATGGAGCGGTATGGACCTGTATGGACCAGTATGGACCAGTGTGAACCGGTATGGAGCGGTATAAACCAGTATAAACCAGTATAAACCAGTATAAACCAGTATAAACCAGTATAAACCTGTATGGACCAGTATGCACCAGTATGGAGCGGTATGGAGCGGTATGGACCGGTATGGACCGGTATAAACCAGTATAAACCAGTATGGACCAGTATGGACCAGTATGGAGCGGTATGGAGCGGTATGGAGCGGTATGGACCGGTATAAACCAGTATAAACCAGTATGGACCAGTATGGACCAGTATGGACCAGTATGGAGCGGTATGGAGCGGTATGGAGCGGTATGGACCGGTATGGACTGGTATGGACCGGTATGGACTGGTATGGACCAGTATGGACCAGTATAAACCAGTATAAACCAGTGTGAACCAGTATGGACCAGTATAAACCAGTGTGAACCGGTATGGACCACTATGGACCAATACAGACCAGTATAAACCAGTATAAATCAGTGTAAACCTGTATGGACCAGTATAAACAATTATATACCAGTATAGACCGGTATGGACCGGTATGGACCGGTATGGACCTGCGCACCGGTACATACCACTATAGACCAGTATAGACCAGTATAGACCAGTATAGACCAGTATAGACCGGTATAGACCGGTATAGATCATACAGACCAGTGCAAACCAGGATATACCAGTGTAAACCAGTATAGGCCAGTATAGACCAGTATAGACCAGTAAAGACCAGTATAAACCAGTATAGACCAGTGCAAACCGGTATATACTGGTATGGACCAGTATAGACCGGCATAGACCGGTATAGACCAGTATAGACCAGTATAGACCAGTTTAGACCAGTATAGACCGGTATAAACCAGTATAGACCAGTACAAACCAGTATATATTGGTATAAACCAGTACAGACTGGTGCAAACCAATATATACCAGTATAAACCAGTACAGACCAGTGTGAACCAGTGCAAACAGATATGAACCACTATAGACCAGTGCAAACTAGTATGGACCAGTACAAACCAGTACAAACCAGTAACCCCAAACCCCATTTAACCCTTTTTAACCCTTTTTAACCCTTTCTTTTCCCTTTTTCCCTCATATTTCCCCCATTTTTCACCCGATTTTCACCATTTTTTTCCCATTTTTCCCCTCCCAGTTCCCCTCCCAGTTCATCCCAGTCCCTCCCAATCCAAACCAGTATAAACCAGTACAAACCAGTAACCCCAAACCCCATTTAACCCTGTTTAACCCTTATTTAACCCTTTCTTTTCCCTTTTCCCCATATTTCCCCATTTTTCACCCGATTTTCACCATTTTTCACCATTTTTCCCCTCCAGTCCTTCCCAATCCCTCTCAATCCAAACCAGTACAAACCAGTACAAACCAGTGACCCCAAACCCGTTTTAACCCTTTTTTAACCCTTTCTTTTCCCTTTTTTCCCCCACATTTTCTCCGTTTTTTCACCTTTTCTCCCCGTTTTTCCCCCATTTCCCCTCTTCCAGTCCCTCCCAGTCCCTCCCAGTCCCATCCCAGTGCATCCCAGTCCCATCCCAGTACAAACCAGTAACCCCAAACCCCTTTTAACTCTTTGTAACCCTTTTTAACCCCTTTTTAACCGCTTCTATTCCCTTTTCCCCGATTTTCACCATTTTCCCCCATTTTTTCCCTCCCAGTCCCTCCCAGTCCCATCCCAGTCCCATCCCAGTCCCATCCCAGTATAAACCAGTAACCCCAAACCCCTTTAACCCTTTTTAACCCTTTTTTAACCCTTTCTTTTCCCTTTTTCCCCATATTTCCCCCATTTTTCACCCCGATTTTCACCATTTTTTCACCATTTTTTCCCCTCCCAGTTCATCCCAGTCCCATCCCAGTCCCATCCCAGTCCATCCCAGTACAAACCAGTAACCCCAAACCGTCTTTTAACCCTTTTTAACCTTTTTTAACCCCTTCTATCCCCTTTTTCCCCCATATTTCCATTTTTCACCCCGATTTTCATCATTTTTCCCCATTTTTTCCTCCCAGTCCCTCCCAGTCCCTCTCAGTCCAATCCCAGTACAAACCAGTAACCCCAAACCCCATTTAACCCTTTTTTAACCCTTTTTAACCCTTTTTTAACCCTTTATTTTCCCATATTTCCCCATTTTTCACCCCGATTTTCACCATTTTTTTCACCATTTTTTCCCCTCCCCGTTCATCCCAGTCCCTCCCAGTACAAACCAGTAACCCCAAACCCCCTTTTAACCCTTTTAACCCTTTTTTAACCCTTTCTTTTTCCATTTCCCCCATATTTCCCCCATTTTTCACCCGATTTTCACCATTTTTTCCCCATTTTTCCCTCCCAGTTCATCCCAGTCCCTCCCAGTCCCATCCCAGTCCAATCCCAGTACAAACCAGTAACCCCAAACCCCATTTAACCCTTTTTAACCCTTTATTTTCCCCATATTTCCCCCATTTTTCACCCAATTTTCACCATTTTTTTCACCATTTTTTCCCCTCCCAGTCCCTCCCACTCCCTCCCAGTCCCATCCCAGTACAAACCAGTGACCCCTAACCCCATTTAACCCTTTTTAACGCTTTTTTAACCCTTTTCTTTTCTTTTCTTTTCCCCACATTTTCCCCATTTTTTCACCTTTTCTCCCCATTTTTTCACCTTTTCTCCCCATTTTTTCCCCATTTTTTCCCCTCCCAGTCCCTCCCAGTCCCTCCCAGTCCCCTCCCAGTACACACCAGTAACCCTAAACCCTTTTAACCCCTTTTTAACCCTTTTTTAACCCTTTTCTTTTTCCCTTTTTCCCCATATTTTCCCATTTTTCACCCGATTTTCACCATTTTTTCACCCGATTTTCACCATTTTTTCCCCTCCCAGTCCCTCCCAGTCCCTCCCATTCCCTCCCAGTCCCCGCCCTCCCCCTCACCCTCCCCCGGCGGCAGCGTGCGGCGGTGCTGCTCCTGCCGGAAGGCGGGCCCGGCCACGCCGGGTGTAGCGACGGGCGCAGAGCGAGAGGCGCAGCAGCAGCGTGCGCGGCGTGGGGCCGGCGTTCCTGAGCGCCGCCCGCAGCTCCAGCTCGGCGCCCGCCACGGCCGAGCCGGACACGAGGGTCAGCGACACCTCCCCCGGCGAGGCGGCGCCGGCCAGGCGAGGGCGGGAGCCGTGGGAGGTGGCGGTGGAGACGGCGCGGCGCTCCTCCTCCGAGCCTGCGGGGGAGGGGAGGGGTCATGGGTGGGGTCACGGGGTCAAGGGTTGGGTCATCCGTCATTGGTTGGGTTGAGGTTTGGGTCAATAGTCAAGGGTTGGGTCATTGGTCAATGGTTGGATCAAGAGTTGGGTCAAAGGTCATTGGTTGGGTCATTGGTCAATGGTTGGGTCATCAGTCATTGGTTGGGTTGAGGTTTGGGTCAATGGTCAATGGTTGGGTCAAAGGGTCAAGGGTTGGGTCAATGGTCAATGGTTGGGTCAAGAGTTGGGTGAAGGGGTCAAGAGTTGGGTCTTTGGTCATTGGTTTGGGTCAATGGTCAATGGTTGGGTCAATGGTCAATGGTTGGGTCAAGGGGTCATTGGTTGGGTCAAGAGTTGGGCCAATGGTTGGGTCATTGGTCAATGGTTGGGTCATTGGTCATAGGTTGGGTCAAGAGTTGGGTCATTGGTCAATGGTTGGGTCAATGGTCATAGGTTGGGTCAAGAGTTGGGTCAAGGGGTCAAGAGTTGTGTCATTGGTCATTGGTTGGGTCAAGAGTTGGGTCAAAGGGTCAATGGTTGGGTCAATGGTTGGGTCTTTGGTCATTGGTTTGGTCACGAGTTGGGTCAAGGGGTCAAGAGTTGGGTCATTGGTCAATGGTTGGGCCATTGGTCAATGGTTGGGTCAAGAGTTGGGTCAAGGGGTCAAGAGTTGGGTCACTGGTCAATGATTGGGTCATTGGTCATTGGTTTGGTCATCGGTCATTGGTTGGGTTGAGGTTTGGGTCAATGGTCAATGGTTGGGTCAATGGTCAAGGGTTGGGTCAAGAGTTGGGTCATTGGTCAATGGTTGGGTCAATGGTGAATGATTTGGGTCAATGGTCATTGGTTGGGTCATCGGTCATTGGCTGGGTCAAGAGTTGGGTCATTGGTCAATGGTTGGGTCAAGAGTTGGGTCTTTGGTCATTGGTTTGGGTCAAGCGGTCAAAAGTTGGGTCAAAGGGTCAAGAGTTGGGTCATTGGTCAATGGTTGGGTCAAGAGTTGGGTCTTTGGTCATTGGTTTGGGTCAAGCGGTCAAAAGTTGGGTCAAGGGGTCAAGAGTTGGGTCATTGGTCATTGGTTGGGTCAAGAGTTTGGTCAAGGGGTCAAGAGTTGTGTCATTAGTCATTGGTTGGGTCATTGGTCAATGGTTGGGTCATTGGTCAATGGTTGGGTCAAGAGTTGGGTCATTGATCAATGGTTGGGTCAAGAATTGGGTCATCAGTCATTGGTTGGGTCAATGGTCATTGGTTGGGTTGAGGTTTGGGTCATTGGTCAATGGTTGGGTCATTGGTCAAGGGTTGGGTCAAGAGTTGGGTGAAGGGGTCAAGAGTTGGGTCATTGGTCAAGAGTTGGGTCAAGGGGTCAAGAGTTGGGTCAATGGTCAATGGTTGGGTCAAAGGGTCAAGGGTTGGGTCATTGGTCATTGGTCGGGTCAAGAGTTGGGTCAATGGTCAAGAGTTGGGTCAAGGGGTCAAGAGTTGGGTCAATGGTCAATGGTTGGGTCAAAGGGTCAAGGGTTGGGTCATTGGTCGTTGTTTGGGTCATTGGTCAAGGGTTGGGTCAATGGTCATAGGTTGGGTCACGAAAGGTCAAAGGGTCAAGAGTTGTGTCATTGGTCATTGGTTGGGTCAAGAGTTGGGCCAAGGGTCAAGAGTTGTGTCATTGGTCATTGGTTGGGCCAAGAGTTGGGTCAATGGTCAATGGTTGGGTCAATGGTCATACATTGGGTCAAGGGTTGGGTCAATGGTCATTGGTTGGGTCAATGGTTGGGTCTTTGGTCATTGGTTTGGTCAAGAGTTGGGTCAAGGGGTCAAGAGTTGGGTCATTGGTCAAGAGTTGCTAAAGGGTCAATGGTTGGGTCAATGGTCAATGGTTGGGTCATTGGTCAATGGTTGGGCCAAGAGTTGGGTCAAGGGGTCAAGGGTTGTGTCATTGGTCAATGGTTGGGTCAATGGTCAATGGTTGGGTCAATGGTCAAGGGGTCAAGACCCATGGTGGTGACTCAGTGGTCACTCAGGGGTCACTCAGAGGTCAGTTGGTCACTCACTGGTCAGTTGGTCACTCACCCTCGGGATGTTTGTACTGGTCAGTGATGTCAGTGCTCACTGGTCACTCAGTGGTCACTCAGTGGTCACCAGTGGTCACTCACCCTTGGGATACTTGTACTGGTCAGTGATGTCAGTGGTCACTCAGCGGTCACTCAGCCGGTCAGTTGGTCACTCACCCTCGGTGTTTGTACTGGTCAGTGATGTCAGAGGTCAGTGGTCACCAGTGGTCACTCAGTGGTCAGTTGGTCAGTTGGTCACTCACCCTCGGGGTACTTGTACTGGTCAGTGATGTCAGTGGTCACCAGTGATGTCAGTGGTCACTCACTGGTCACTCACCCTCGGGGTGTTTGTACTGGTCAGTGATGTCAGTGGTCACTCAGTGGTCACTCACTGGACAGTGATGTCAGTGGTCACTCACTGGTCAGTGGTCACTCAGTGGTCACTATGGTCACTCACCCTCAGGGTACTTGTACTGGTCAGTGATGTCAGTGGTCAGTTGGTCAGTGGTCAGTTGGTCACTCAGTTGGTCACTCACTCACCCTCAGGATGTTTGTACTGGTCAGTGATGTCAGTGGTCACTCACTGGTCAGTTGGTCAGTTGGTCACTCACCCTCGGGGTGTTTGTACTGGTCAGTGATGTCAGTGCTCACTGGTCACTCAGTGGTCACTCACTGGTCACTCACCCTCCGGGTACTTGTACTGGTCAGTGATGTCAGTGCTCACTCAGTGATGTCAGTGGTCACTCAGTGGTCACTCACCACCCTCCGGATGTTTGTACTGGTCAGTGATGTCAGTGGTGTCACTGGTCACTCAGTGGTCACTCAGTGGTCAGTGGTCACTCAGTGGTCACTCACCCTCGGGGTACTTGTACTGGTCAGTGATGTCAGTGATGTCAGTGGTCACTCAGTGGTCAGTGGTCACTCAGTGGTCACTCACTCACCCTCGGGGTGTTTGTACTGGTCAGTGATGTCAGTGATGTCAGTGCTCACTGGTCACTCAGTGATCAGTGGTCACTCAGTGGTCACTCAGTGGTCACTCACCCTCGGGGTGTTTGTACTGGTCAGTGATGTCAGTGCTCACTGGTCACTCACTGGTCACTCACTGGTCACTCACTGGTCACTCAGTGGTCACTCACCCTCGGGATGTTTGTACTGGTCAGTGATGTCAGTGGTCACTCAGTGATCAGTGGTCACTCAGTGGTCAGTTGGTCACCAGTGGTCACTCAGTGGTCAGTTGGTCAGTTGGTCACTCACCCTCGGGGTACTTGTACTGGTCAGTGATGTCAGTGATGTCACTGGTCACTCAGTGGTCACTCAGTGGTCAGTTGGTCACTCAGTGGTCACTCACCCTCGGGGTGTTTGTACTGGTCAGTGATGTCAGTGGTCACTCAGTGATGTCAGTGATGTCAGTGGTCACTCAGTGGTCAGTTGGTCACTCACCCTCCGGATGTTTGTACTGGTCAGTGATGTCAGTGATGTCACTGGTCACTCAGTGATCAGTGGTCACTCACTGGTCACTCAGTGGTCACTCACTGGTCACTCACTGGTCACTCACTGGTCAGTTGGTCACTCACTCACCCTCGGGTGTTTGTACTGGTCAGTGATGTCAGTGCTCACTGGTCACTCAGTGGTCAGTTGGTCACTCACCCTCGGGGTGTTTGTACTGGTCAGTGATGTCAGTGGTCACTCAGTGGTCAGTTGGTCACTCACCCTCCCGATGTTTGTACTGGTCAGTGATGTCAGTGCTCACTCAGCGATCAGTGGTCACTCACTGGTCACTCACTGGTCAGTTGGTCAGTTGGTCACTCACCCTCCGGGTGTTTGTACTGGTCAGTGATGTCAGTGGTGTCACTGGTCACTCAGCGGTCACTCACTGGTCAGTTGGTCAGTTGGTCACTCACCCTCGGGATGTTTGTACTGGTCAGTGATGTCACTGGTCAGTGGTCAGTTGGTCACTCACTGGTCAGTTGGTCAGTTGGTCACTCACCCTCGGGGTGTTTGTACTGGTCAGTGATGTCAGTGGTGTCACTGGTCACTCACTGGTCACTGGTCACTCAGTGGTCACTGGTCACTCACTGGTCACTCACCCTCAGGGTACTTGTACTGGTCAGTGATGTCAGTGGTCACTCAGTGGTCACTCAGTGATCAGTGGTCAGTGGTCACTCACTGGTCATTCACTGGTCACTCACCCTCGGGGTATTTGTACTGGTCAGTGATATCAGTGATGTCAGTGGTGTCACTGGTCACTCACTGGTCACTCACTGGTCAGTTGGTCAGTTGGTCAGTTGGTCACTCACTCACCCTCGGGGTGTTTGTACTGGTCAGTGATGTCAGTGATGTCACTGGTCACTGGTCACTCAGTGCTCACTCACTGGTCACTCACTGGTCACTCACTGGTCACTCACTGGTCACTCAGTGGTCAGTTGGTCACTCAGTTGGTCACTCACCCTCGGGGTACTTGTACTGGTCAGTGATGTCAGTGATGTCACTGGTCACTCACTGGTCACTCAGCGGTCAGTTGGTCACTCACTGGTCACTCAGTGGTCAGTTGGTCACTCAGTGGTCACTCACCCTCGGGGTGTTTGTACTGGTCAGTGATGTCAGTGATGTCACTGGTCAGTGGTCAGTTGGTCACTCAGTGGTCAGTTGGTCAGTTGGTCACTCACCCTCGGGGTGTTTGTACTGGTCAGTGATGTCAGTGCTCACTGGTCAGTTGGTCACTCACTGGTCACTCAGTGGTCACTCACCCTCCGGATGTTTGTACTGGTCAGTGATGTCAGTGGTCACTGGTCACTCAGCGGTCAGTTGGTCAGTTGGTCACTCACCCTCGGGATGTTTGTACTGGTCAGTGATGTCAGTGATGTCAGTGGTCACTCAGTGATGTCAGTGGTCACTCACTGGTCAGTTGGTCACTCACCCTCCGGGTGTTTGTACTGGTCAGTGATGTCAGTGCTCACTGGTCACTCACTGGTCAGTTGGTCACTCACTGGTCACTCACCCTCGGGATACTTGTACTGGTCAGTGATGTCAGTGATGTCACTGGTCACTCAGTGGTCACTCAGTGGTCAGTTGGTCACTCACCCTCGGGATACTTGTACTGGTCAGTGATGTCAGTGATGTCACTGGTCACTCAGTGGTCACTCAGTGGTCAGTTGGTCACTCACCCTCCGGATGTTTGTACTGGTCAGTGATGTCAGTGGTCACTCAGTGATGTCAGTGGTGTCACTGGTCACTCAGTGGTCAGTTGGTCACTCAGTGGTCACTCACCCTCGGGGTGTTTGTACTGGTCAGTGATATCAGTGATGTCAGGGATGTCACTGGTCACTCAGAGTGGTCACTCAGTGGTCAGTTGGTCAGTTGGTCACTCACTGGTCACTCACCCTCGGGGTGTTTGTACTGGTCAGTGATGTCAGTGATGTCAGTGATGTCACTCAGTGGTCAGTTGGTCACTCAGTGGTCACTCAGTGGTCACTCACTGGTCACTCAGTGCTCACTGGTCACTCAGTGGTCACTCACTGGTCAGTTGGTCACTCAGTGGTCAGTTGGTCACTCACTCACCCTCGGGGTACTTGTACTGGTCAGTGATGTCAGTGGTCACTCAGTGATGTCAGTGATGTCAGTGGTCACTCAGTGGTCAGTTGGTCAGTGGTCACTTACCCTCCGGGTACTTGTACTGGTCAGTGATGTCAGTGGTGTCAGTGCTCACTGGTCACTCACTGGTGACTCAGTGGTCACTCAGTGGTCACTCAGTGGTCAGTTGGTCACTCACCCTCAGGGTACTTGTACTGGTCAGTGATGTCAGTGGTCACTGGTCACTCAGTGGTCACTCAGTGGTCACTCAGTGGTCACTCACTGGTCACTGGTCACTCAGTGGTCACTCACTGGTCACTGGTCACTCACTGGTCACTCAGTGGTCACTCACCCTCGGGGTGTTTGTACTGGTCAGTGATGTCACTGGTCAGTGGTCAGTTGGTCACTCACTGGTCAGTTGGTCAGTTGGTCACTCAGTTGGTCACTCACCCTCGGGGTGTTTGTACTGGTCAGTGATGTCAGTGGTGTCAGTGGTCACTCACGGGTCACTCAGTGGTCAGTTGGTCACTCACCCTCGGGGTGTTTGTACTGGTCAGTGATGTCAGTGGTCACTCACTGGTCACTCAGTGGTCACTCACCCTCGGGGTGTTTGTACTGGTCAGTGATGTCAGTGGTCACTCAGTGGTCACTCAGTGGTCACTCACCCTCAGGATGTTTGTACTGGTCAGTGATGTCCACCCTGGCGGCGCCCGGGCCCTGCGTGCTGATCCTGCGGCCGATGGCGC
>JAKWBO010000644.1:10000-32979 GCA_034336685.1 Luscinia luscinia | reverse complement strand
CAGGTCTACCCTTAATCGGGAATGCAGGCGGACAACAGGTCTACCCCTTAATCGGGAATGCAGGCGGACACCAGGTCTACCCCTTAATCGGGAATGCAGGCGGACAACAGGTCTACCCCTTAATCGGGAATGCGGGCGGACAACAGGTCTACCCCTTAAGCGGGAATGCAGGCGGACAACAGGTCTACCCCTTAATCGGGAATGCAGGCGGACAACAGGTCTACCCCTAATCGGGAATGCAGGCGGACAACAGGTCTACCCCTTAATCGGGAATGCAGGCGGACAACAGGTCTACCCCTTAATCGGGAATGCGGGCGGACAACAGGTCTACCCCTTAATCGGGAATGCAGGCGGACAACAGGTCTACCCCTTAATCGGGAATGCAGGCGGACAACAGGTCTACCCCTTAATCGGGAATGCAGGCGGACAACAGGTCTACCCCTTAATCGGGAATGCAGGCGGACAACAGGTCTACCCCTTAATCGGGAATGCAGGCGGACAACAGGTCTACCCCTTAATCGGGAATGCAGGCGGACAACAGGTCTACCCCTTAAGCGGGAATGCAGGCGGACAACAGGTCTACCCCTTAATCGGGAATGCAGGCGGACAACAGGTCTACCCCTTAATCGGGAATGCAGGCGGACAACAGGTCTACCCCTTAAGCGGGAATGCCGGCGGACAACAGGTCTACCCCTTAATCGGGAATGCAGGCGGACAACAGGTCTACCCCTTAATCGGGAATGCAGGCGGACAACAGGTCTACCCCTTAATCGGGAATGCGGGCGGACAACAGGTCTACCCCTTAATCGGGAATGCAGGCGGACAACAGGTCTACCCCTTAATCGGGAATGCCGGCGGACAACAGGTCTACCCCTTAATCGGGAATGCAGGCGGACAACAGGTCTACCCCTTAAGCGGGAATGCCGGCGGACAACAGGTCTACCCCTTAATCGGGAATGCAGGCGGACAACAGGTCTACCCCTTAATCGGGAATGCAGGCGGACAACAGGTCTACCCCTTAATCGGGAATGCAGGCGGATCAACAGGTCTACCCCTTAAGCGGGAATGCCGGCGGACAACAGGTCTACCCCTTAATCGGGAATGCAGGCGGACAACAGGTCTACCCCTTAATCGGAATGCCGGCGGACAACAGGTCTACCCCTTAAGCGGGAATGCCGGCGGACACCAGGTCTACCCCTTAATCGGGAATGCAGGCGGACAACAGGTCTACCCCTTAATCGGGAATGCAGGCGGACAACAGGTCTACCCCTTAAGCGGGAATGCCAGGCGGACAACAGGTCTACCCCTTAATCGGGAATGCAGGCGGACACCAGGTCTACCCCTTAATCGGGAATGCAGGCGGACAACAGGTCTACCCCTTAATCGGGAATGCGGGCGGACAACAGGTCTACCCCTTAATCGGGAATGCCAGGCGGACAACAGGTCTACCCCTTAATCGGGAATGCAGGCGGACAACAGGTCTACCCCTTAATCGGGAATGCAGGCGGACAACAGGTCTACCCCTTAATCGGGAATGCGGGCGGACAACAGGTCTACCCCTTAAGCGGGAATGCAGGCGGACAACAGGTCTACCCCTTAATCGGGAATGCAGGCGGACAACAGGTCTACCCCTTAATCGGGAATGCAGGCGGACAACAGGTCTACCCCCTAATCGGGAATGCGGGCGGACAACAGGTCTACCCCTTAAGCGGGAATGCCGGCGGACAACAGGTCTACCCCTTAATCGGGAATGCAGGCGGACAACAGGTCTACCCCTTAATCGGGAATGCGGGCGGACAACAGGTCTACCCCTTAATCGGGAATGCAGGCGGACAACAGGTCTACCCCTTAATCGGGAATGCGGGCGGACAACAGGTCTACCCCTTAAGCGGGAATGCCGGCGGACAACAGGTCTACCCCTTAATCGGGAATGCAGGCGGACAACAGGTCTACCCCTTAATCGGGAATGCGGGCGGACAACAGGTCTACCCCTTAAGCGGGAATGCCGGCGGACAACAGGTCTACCCCTTAATCGGGAATGCAGGCGGACAACAGGTCTACCCCTTAATCGGGAATGCAGGCGGACACCAGGTCTACCCCTTAATCGGGAATGCAGGCGGACAACAGGTCTACCCCTTAATCGGGAATACGGGCGGACAACAGGTCTACCCCTTAAGCGGGAATGCCGGCGGACAACAGGTCTACCCCTTAATCGGGAATGCAGGCGGACAACAGGTCTACCCCTTAATCGGGAATGCAGGCGGACACCAGGTCTACCCCTTAATCGGGAATGCAGGCGGACAACAGGTCTACCCCTTAATCGGGAATGCGGGCGGACAACAGGTCTACCCCTTAATCGGGAATGCCAGGCGGACAACAGGTCTACCCCTTAATCGGGAATGCAGGCGGACAACAGGTCTACCCCTTAATCGGGAATGCAGGCGGACAACAGGTCTACCCCTTAATCGGGAATGCAGGCGGACAACAGGTCTACCCCTTAATCGGGAATGCGGGCGGACAACAGGTCTACCCCTTAAGCGGGAATGCCGGCGGACAACAGGTCTACCCCTTAAGCGGGAATGCAGGCGGACAACAGGTCTACCCCTTAATCGGGAATGCAGGCGGACAACAGGTCTACCCCTTAATCGGGAATGCAGGCGGACAACAGGTCTACCCCTTAAGCGGGAATGCCGGCGGACAACAGGTCTACCCCTTAATCGGGAATGCAGGCGGACAACAGGTCTACCCCTTAAGCTGGAATGCCGGCGGACACCAGGTCTACCCCTTAATCGGGAATGCAGGCGGACAACAGGTCTACCCCTTAATCGGGAATGCAGGCGGACAACAGGTCTACCCCTTAATCGGGAATGCAGGCGGACAACAGGTCTACCCCTTAAGCGGGAATGCAGGCGGACAACAGGTCTACCCCTTAATCGGGAATGCAGGCGGACAACAGGTCTACCCCTTAATCGGGAATGCAGGCGGACAACAGGTCTACCCCTTAATCGGGAATGCAGGCGGACAACAGGTCTACCCCTTAATCGGGAATGCAGGCGGACAACAGGTCTACCCCTTAATCGGGAATGCAGGCGGACAACAGGTCTACCCCTTAATCGGGAATGCAGGCGGACACCAGGTCTACCCCTTAATCGGGAATGCAGGCGGACAACAGGTCTACCCCTTAATCGGGAATGCAGGCGGACAACAGGTCTACCCCTTAAGCGGGAATGCCGGCGGACAACAGGTCTACCCCTTAATCGGGAATGCAGGCGGACAACAGGTCTACCCCTTAATCGGGAATGCAGGCGGACAACAGGTCTACCCCTTAATCGGGAATACAGGGCGGACAACAGGTCTACCCCTTAATCGGGAATGCAGGCGGACAACAGGTCTACCCCTTAATCGGGAATGCAGGCGGACACCAGGTCTACCCCTTAATCGGGAATGCAGGCGGACAACAGGTCTACCCCTTAATCGGGAATGCGGGCGGACAACAGGTCTACCCCTTAATCGGGAATGCCGGCGGACAACAGGTCTACCCCTTAATCGGGAATGCAGGCGGACAACAGGTCTACCCCTTAATCGGGAATGCAGGCGGACAACAGGTCTACCCCTTAATCGGGAATGCAGGCGGACAACAGGTCTACCCCTTAATCGGGAATGCGGGCGGACAACAGGTCTACCCCTTAAGCGGGAATGCCGGCGGACAACAGGTCTACCCCTTAATCGGGAATGCAGGCGGACAACAGGTCTACCCCTTAATCGGGAATACAGGGCGGACAACAGGTCTACCCCTTAATCGGGAATGCAGGCGGACAACAGGTCTACCCCTTGATCGGGAATGCGGGCGGACAACAGGTCTACCCCTTAATCGGGAATGCAGGCGGACAACAGGTCTACCCCTTAATCGGGAATACGGGCGGACAACAGGTCTACCCCTTAAGCGGGAATGCCGGCGGACAACAGGTCTACCCCTTAATCGGGAATGCAGGCGGACAACAGGTCTACCCCTAATCGGGAATACAGGGCGGACAACAGGTCTACCCCTTAAGCGGGAATGCCGGCGGACAACAGGTCTACCCCTTAAGCGGGAATGCAGGCGGACACCAGGTCTACCCCTTAATCGGGAATGCAGGCGGACAACAGGTCTACCCCTAATCGGGAATACGGGCGGACAACAGGTCTACCCCTTAAGCGGGAATGCCGGGCGGACAACAGGTCTACCCCTTAATCGGGAATGCAGGCGGACAACAGGTCTACCTCTTAAGCGGGAATGCCGGCGGACACCAGGTCTACCCCTTAAGCGGGAATGCAGGCGGACAACAGGTCTACCCCTTAATCGGGAATGCAGGCGGACAACAGGTCTACCCCTTAATCGAGAATGCAGGCGGACAACAGGTCTACCCCTTAAGCGGGAATGCCGGCGGACAACAGGTCTACCCCTTAATCGGGAATGCAGGCGGACACCAGGTCTACCCCCTAATCGGGAATGCAGGCGGACACCAGGTCTACCCCCTAATCGGGAATGCAGGCGGACAACAGGTCTACCCCCTAATCGGGAATGCGGGCGGACAACAGGTCTACCCCTTAAGCGGGAATGCAGGCGGACAACAGGTCTACCCCTTAATCGGGAATGCAGGCGGACAACAGGTCTACCCCTTAATCGGGAATGCAGGCGGACAACAGGTCTACCCCTTAATCGGGAATGCGGGCGGACAACAGGTCTACCCCTTAAGCGGGAATGCCGGCGGACAACAGGTCTACCCCTTAATCGGGAATGCAGGCGGACAACAGGTCTACCCCCTAATCGGGAATGCGGGCGGACAACAGGTCTACCCCTTAAGCGGGAATGCCGGCGGACAACAGGTCTACCCCTTAATCGGGAATGCAGGCGGACAACAGGTCTACCCCTTAATCGGGAATGCAGGCGGACAACAGGTCTACCCCTTAATCGGGAATGCAGGCGGACAACAGGTCTACCCCTTAATCGGGAATGCAGGCGGACAACAGGTCTACCCCTTAATCGGGAATGCAGGCGGACAACAGGTCTACCCCTTAATCGGGAATGCAGGCGGACAACAGGTCTACCCCTTAAGCGGGAATGCCGGCGGACAACAGGTCTACCCCTTAATCGGGAATGCAGGCGGACAACAGGTCTACCCCTTAATCGGGAATGCGGGCGGACAACAGGTCTACCCCTTAAGCGGGAATGCCGGCGGACAACAGGTCTACCCCTTAATCGGGAATGCAGGCGGACAACAGGTCTACCCCTTAATCGGGAATGCAGGCGGACACCAGGTCTACCCCTTAATCGGGAATGCAGGCGGACAACAGGTCTACCCCTTAATCGGGAATGCGGGCGGACAACAGGTCTACCCCTTAATCGGGAATGCAGGCGGACAACAGGTCTACCCCTTAATCGGGAATGCAGGCGGACAACAGGTCTACCCCTTAATCGGGAATGCAGGCGGACAACAGGTCTACCCCTTAATCGGGAATGCGGGCGGACAACAGGTCTACCCCTTAATCGGGAATGCAGGCGGACAACAGGTCTACCCCTTAAGCGGGAATGCCGGCGGACACCAGGTCTACCCCTTAATCGGGAATGCAGGCGGACAACAGGTCTACCCCTTAATCGGGAATGCAGGCGGACAACAGGTCTACCCCTTAATCGGGAATGCAGGCGGACAACAGGTCTACCCCTTAAGCGGGAATGCAGGCGGACAACAGGTCTACCCCTTAATCGGGAATGCAGGCGGACAACAGGTCTACCCCTTAATCGGGAATGCAGGCGGACAACAGGTCTACCCCTTAATCGGGAATGCAGGCGGACAACAGGTCTACCCCTTAATCGGGAATGCAGGCGGACAACAGGTCTACCCCTTAATCGGGAATGCAGGCGGACAACAGGTCTACCCCTTAATCGGGAATGCAGGCGGACAACAGGTCTACCCCTTAATCGGAATGCAGGCGGACAACAGGTCTACCCCTTAATCGGGAATGCAGGCGGACAACAGGTCTACCCCTTAATCGGGAATGCGGGCGGACAACAGGTCTACCCCTTAATCGGGAATGCAGGCGGACAACAGGTCTACCCCTTAATCGGGAATGCAGGCGGACAACAGGTCTACCCCTTAATCGGGAATGCAGGCGGACAACAGGTCTACCCCTTAATCGGGAATGCAGGCGGACAACAGGTCTACCCCTTAATCGGGAATGCAGGCGGACAACAGGTCTACCCCTTAATCGGGAATGCAGGCGGACAACAGGTCTACCCCTTAATCGGGAATGCAGGCGGACAACAGGTCTACCCCTTAATCGGGAATGCAGGCGGACAACAGGTCTACCCCTTAATCGGGAATGCAGGCGGACAACAGGTCTACCCCTTAATCGGGAATGCAGGCGGACAACAGGTCTACCCCTTAATCGGGAATGCAGGCGGACAACAGGTCTACCCCTTAATCGGGAATGCAGGCGGACAACAGGTCTACCCCTTAATCGGGAATGCAGGCGGACAACAGGTCTACCCCCTAATCGGGAATACGGGCGGACAACAGGTCTACCCCTTAAGCGGGAATGCCGGCGGACAACAGGTCTACCCCTTAATCGGGAATGCAGGCGGACAACAGGTCTACCCCCTAATCGGGAATACGGGCGGACAACAGGTCTACCCCTTAATCGGGAATGCAGGCGGACAACAGGTCTACCCCTTAATCGGGAATACGGGCGGACAACAGGTCTACCCCTTAAGCGGGAATGCCGGCGGACAACAGGTCTACCCCTTAATCGGGAATGCAGGCGGACAACAGGTCTACCCCTTAATCGGGAATGCAGGGCGGACAACAGGTCTACCCCTTAAGCGGGAATGCCGGCGGACAACAGGTCTACCCCTTAATCGGGAATGCCGGCGGACAACAGGTCTACCCCTTAATCGGGAATGCAGGCGGACAACAGGTCTACCCCTTAATCGGGAATGCAGGCGGACAACAGGTCTACCCCTTAAGCGGGAATGCCGGCGGACACCAGGTCTACCCCTTAATCGGGAATGCAGGCGGACAACAGGTCTACCCCTTAATCGGGAATGCCGGCGGACAACAGGTCTACCCCTTTTTCGGGAATGCAGGCGGACAACAGGTCTACCCCTTAATCGGGAATGCAGGCGGACAACAGGTCTACCCCTTAAGCGGGAATGCAGGCGGACAACAGGTCTACCCCTTAAGCGGGAATGCAGGCGGACAACAGGTCTACCCCTTAATCGGAATGCAGGCGGACAACAGGTCTACCCCTTAATCGGGAATGCAGGCGGACAACAGGTCTACCCCTTAAGCGGGAATGCCGGGCGGACAACAGGTCTACCCCTTAATCGGGAATGCAGGCGGACACCAGGTCTACCCCTTAATCGGGAATGCAGGCGGACAACAGGTCTACCCCTAATCGGGAATACGGGCGGACAACAGGTCTACCCCTTAATCGGGAATGCAGGCGGACAACAGGTCTACCCCTTAATCGGGAATGCAGGCGGACAACAGGTCTACCCCTTAATCGGGAATGCAGGCGGACAACAGGTCTACCCCTTAAGCGGGAATGCCGGCGGACACCAGGTCTACCCCTTAAGCGGAATGCAGGCGGACACCAGGTCTACCCCTTAATCGGGAATGCCGGCGGACAACAGGTCTACCCCTTAATCGGGAATGCAGGCGGACAACAGGTCTACCCCTTAATCGGGAATGCAGGCGGACAACAGGTCTACCCCTTAATCGGGAATGCAGGCGGACAACAGGTCTACCCCTTAATCGGGAATGCAGGCGGACAACAGGTCTACCCCTTAGCTGGAATGCCGGCGGACACCAGGTCTACCCTTAATCGGGAATGCCGGGCGGACAACAGGTCTACCCCTTAATCGGAATGCAGGCGGACAACAGGTCTACCCCTTAATCAGGAATGCAGGCGGACAACAGGTCTACCCCTTAAGCGGGAATGCCGGCGGACAACAGGTCTACCCCTTAATCGGGAATGCAGGCGGACACCAGGTCTACCCCTTAATCGGGAATGCAGGCGGACAACAGGTCTACCCCTTAATCGGGAATGCGGGCGGACAACAGGTCTACCCCTTAAGCTGGAATGCCGGCGGACAACAGGTCTACCCCTTAATCGGGAATGCAGGCGGACAACAGGTCTACCCCTTAAGCGGGAATGCCGGCGGACACCAGGTCTACCCCTTAATCGGGAATGCAGGCGGACAACAGGTCTACCCCTTAATCGGGAATGCAGGCGGACAACAGGTCTACCCCTTAATCGGAATGCCGGGCGGACAACAGGTCTACCCCTTAATCGGGAATGCAGGCGGACAACAGGTCTACCCCTTAATCGGGAATGCAGGCGGACAACAGGTCTACCCCTTAATCGGGAATGCAGGCGGACAACAGGTCTACCCCTTAATCGGGAATGCGGGCGGACAACAGGTCTACCCCTTAATCGGGAATGCAGGCGGACAACAGGTCTACCCCTTAATCGGGAATGCAGGCGGACAACAGGTCTACCCCTTAATCGGGAATGCAGGCGGACAACAGGTCTACCCCTTAAGCGGGAATGCAGGCGGACAACAGGTCTACCCCTTAATCGGGAATGCAGGCGGACAACAGGTCTACCCCTTAATCGGGAATGCAGGCGGACAACAGGTCTACCCCTTAATCGGGAATGCAGGCGGACAACAGGTCTACCCCTTAATCGGGAATGCGGGCGGACAACAGGTCTACCCCTTAAGCGGGAATGCCGGCGGACAACAGGTCTACCCCTTAATCGGGAATGCAGGCGGACAACAGGTCTACCCCTTAATCGGGAATGCAGGCGGACAACAGGTCTACCCCTTAAGCGGGAATGCAGGCGGACAACAGGTCTACCCCTTAATCGGGAATGCAGGCGGACAACAGGTCTACCCCTTAATCGGGAATGCAGGCGGACAACAGGTCTACCCCTTAATCGGGAATGCAGGCGGACAACAGGTCTACCCCTTAATCGGGAATGCGGGCGGACAACAGGTCTACCCCTTAATCGGGAATGCAGGCGGACAACAGGTCTACCCCTTAATCGGGAATGCAGGCGGACAACAGGTCTACCCCTTAATCGGGAATGCAGGCGGACAACAGGTCTACCCCTTAATCGGGAATGCGGGCGGACAACAGGTCTACCCCTTAAGCGGGAATGCCGGCGGACAACAGGTCTACCCCTTAATCGGGAATGCAGGCGGACAACAGGTCTACCCCTTAATCGGGAATGCAGGCGGACACCAGGTCTACCCCTTAATCGGGAATGCAGGCGGACAACAGGTCTACCCTCTAATCGGGAATACGGGCGGACAACAGGTCTACCCCTTAAGCGGGAATGCCGGGCGGACAACAGGTCTACCCCTTAATCGGGAATGCAGGCGGACAACAGGTCTACTCCTTAATCGGGAATGCAGGCGGACAACAGGTCTACCCCTTAATCGGGAATGCAGGCGGACAACAGGTCTACCCCTAATCGGGAATACGGGCGGACAACAGGTCTACCCCTTAAGCCGGAATGCCAGGCGGACAACAGGTCTACCCCTTAATCGGGAATGCAGGCGGACAACAGGTCTACCCCTAATCGGGAATACGGGCGGACAACAGGTCTACCCCTTAAGCGGGAATGCCGGGCGGACAACAGGTCTACCCCTTAATCGGGAATGCAGGCGGACAACAGGTCTACCCCTTAATCGGGAATGCAGGCGGACACCAGGTCTACCCCTTAATCGGGAATGCAGGCGGACAACAGGTCTACCCCTAATCGGGAATACGGGCGGACAACAGGTCTACCCCTTAATCGGAATGCAGGCGGACAACAGGTCTACCCCTTAATCGGGAATGCAGGCGGACAACAGGTCTACCCCTTAATCGGGAATGCAGGCGGACAACAGGTCTACCCTTAATCGGGAATACGGGCGGACAACAGGTCTACCCCTTAAGCCGGAATGCCGGCGGACAACAGGTCTACCCCTTAATCGGGAATGCAGGCGGACAACAGGTCTACCCCTAATCGGGAATACGGGCGGACAACAGGTCTACCCCTTAATCGGGAATGCAGGCGGACAACAGGTCTACCCCTTAATCGGGAATGCAGGCGGACAACAGGTCTACCCCTTAATCGGGAATGCAGGCGGACAACAGGTCTACCCCTTAATCGGGAATACGGGCGGACAACAGGTCTACCCCTTAAGCCGGAATGCCGGCGGACAACAGGTCTACCCCTTAATCGGGAATGCAGGCGGACAACAGGTCTACCCCTAATCGGAATAAGGGCGGACAACAGGTCTACCCCTTAAGCGGGAATGCCGGGCGGACAACAGGTCTACCCCTTAAGCGGGAATGCAGGCGGACACCAGGTCTACCCCTTAATCGGGAATGCAGGCGGACAACAGGTCTACCCCTTAATCGGGAATACGGGCGGACAACAGGTCTACCCCTTAAGCGGGAATGCCGGCGGACAACAGGTCTACCCCTTAATCGGGAATGCAGGCGGACAACAGGTCTACCCCTTAATCGGGAATGCAGGCGGACAACAGGTCTACCCCTTAAGCGGGAATGCAGGCGGACAACAGGTCTACCCCTTAATCGGGAATGCAGGCGGACAACAGGTCTACCCCTTAATCGGGAATGCAGGCGGACAACAGGTCTACCCCTTAATCGGGAATGCAGGCGACAACAGGTCTACCCCTTAATCGGGAATGCAGGCGGACAACAGGTCTACCCCTTAATCGGGAATGCAGGCGGACAACAGGTCTACCCCTTAATCGGGAATGCGGGCGGACAACAGGTCTACCCCTTAAGCGGGAATGCCGGCGGACAACAGGTCTACCCCTTAATCGGGAATGCAGGCGGACAACAGGTCTACCCCTTAATCGGGAATGCAGGCGGACAACAGGTCTACCCCTTAATCGGGAATGCAGGCGGACAACAGGTCTACCCCTTAAGCGGGAATGCCGGCGGACAACAGGTCTACCCCTTAATCGGGAATGCAGGCGGACAACAGGTCTACCCCTTAATCGGGAATGCAGGCGGACAACAGGTCTACCCCCTAATCGGGAATGCGGGCGGACAACAGGTCTACCCCTTAAGCGGGAATGCCGGCGGACAACAGGTCTACCCCTTAATCGGGAATGCAGGCGGACAACAGGTCTACCCCTTAAGCGGGAATGCCGGCGGACACCAGGTCTACCCCTTAATCGGGAATGCAGGCGGACAACAGGTCTACCCCTTAATCGGGAATGCCGGCGGACACCAGGTCTACCCCTTAATCGGGAATGCAGGCGGACAACAGGTCTACCCCTTAATCGGGAATGCAGGCGGACAACAGGTCTACCCCTTAATCGGGAATGCAGGCGGACAACAGGTCTACCCCTTAATCGGGAATGCAGGCGGACAACAGGTCTACCCCTTAATCGGGAATGCAGGCGGACAACAGGTCTACCCCTTAATCGGGAATGCGGGCGGACAACAGGTCTACCCCTTAATCGGGAATGCAGGCGGACAACAGGTCTACCCCTTAATCGGGAATGCAGGCGGACAACAGGTCTACCCCTTAATCGGGAATGCAGGCGGACAACAGGTCTACCCCTTAATCGGGAATGCAGGCGGACAACAGGTCTACCCCTTAATCGGGAATGCAGGCGGACAACAGGTCTACCCCTTAATCGGGAATGCAGGCGGACAACAGGTCTACCCCTTAATCGGGAATGCAGGCGGACACCAGGTCTACCCCTTAATCGGGAATGCAGGCGGACAACAGGTCTACCCCTTAATCGGGAATACGGGCGGACAACAGGTCTACCCCTTAAGCGGGAATGCCGGCGGACAACAGGTCTACCCCTTAATCGGGAATGCAGGCGGACAACAGGTCTACCCCTTAATCGGGAATGCAGGGCGGACAACAGGTCTACCCCTTAATCGGGAATGCAGGCGGACAACAGGTCTACCCCTAATCGGGAATACGGGCGGACAACAGGTCTACCCCTTAAGCGGGAATGCCGGCGGACAACAGGTCTACCCCTTAATCGGGAATGCAGGCGGACAACAGGTCTACCCCTTAATCGGGAATACAGGGCGGACAACAGGTCTACCCCTTAAGCGGGAATGCCGGCGGACAACAGGTCTACCCCTTAATCGGGAATGCAGGCGGACAACAGGTCTACCCCTTAATCGGGAATGCAGGCGGACACCAGGTCTACCCCTTAATCGGGAATGCAGGCGGACAACAGGTCTACCCCTAATCGGGAATACGGGCGGACAACAGGTCTACCCCTTAAGCGGGAATGCCGGGCGGACAACAGGTCTACCCCTTAATCGGGAATGCAGGCGGACAACAGGTCTACCCCTTAATCGGGAATGCAGGCGGACAACAGGTCTACCCCTTAATCGGGAATGCAGGCGGACAACAGGTCTACCCCTTAATCGGGAATGCGGGCGGACAACAGGTCTACCCCTTAATCGGGAATGCAGGCGGACAACAGGTCTACCCCTTAATCGGGAATGCAGGCGGACAACAGGTCTACCCCTTAATCGGGAATACGGGCGGACAACAGGTCTACCCCTTAATCGGGAATGCAGGCGGACAACAGGTCTACCCCTTAATCGGGAATGCAGGCGGACAACAGGTCTACCCCTTAATCGGGAATGCAGGCGGACAACAGGTCTACCCCTTAATCGGGAATGCAGGCGGACAACAGGTCTACCCCTTAATCGGGAATGCGGGCGGACAACAGGTCTACCCCTTAAGCGGGAATGCCGGCGGACAACAGGTCTACCCCTTAATCGGGAATGCAGGCGGACAACAGGTCTACCCCTTAATCGGGAATGCAGGCGGACAACAGGTCTACCCCTTAATCGGGAATGCAGGCGGACAACAGGTCTACCCCTTAATCGGGAATGCAGGCGGACAACAGGTCTACCCCTTAATCGGGAATGCAGGCGGACAACAGGTCTACCCCTTAATCGGGAATGCAGGCGGACAACAGGTCTACCCCTTAATCGGGAATGCAGGCGGACAACAGGTCTACCCCTTAATCGGGAATGCGGGCGGACAACAGGTCTACCCCTTAATCGGAATGCCGGCGGACAACAGGTCTACCCCTTAATCGGAATGCAGGCGGACAACAGGTCTACCCCTTAATCGGGAATGCAGGCGGACACCAGGTCTACCCCTTAATCGGGAATGCAGGCGGACAACAGGTCTACCCCTTAATCGGGAATACGGGCGGACAACAGGTCTACCCCTTAAGCGGGAATGCCGGCGGACAACAGGTCTACCCCTTAATCGGGAATGCAGGCGGACAACAGGTCTACCCTCTAATCGGGAATGCAGGGCGGACAACAGGTCTACCCCTTAATCGGGAATGCAGGCGGACAACAGGTCTACCCCTTAATCGGGAATGCAGGGCGGACAACAGGTCTACCCCTTAATCGGGAATGCAGGCGACAACAGGTCTACCCCTAATCGGGAATGCGGGCGGACAACAGGTCTACCCCTTAAGCCGGAATGCCAGGCGGACAACAGGTCTACCCCTTAATCGGGAATGCAGGCGGACAACAGGTCTACCCCTTAATCGGGAATGCAGGGCGGACAACAGGTCTACCCCTTTAGCGGGAATGCCGGCGGACAACAGGTCTACCCCTTAAGCGGGAATGCAGGCGGACACCAGGTCTACCCCTTAATCGGGAATGCAGGCGGACAACAGGTCTACCCCTTAATCGGGAATACGGGCGGACAACAGGTCTACCCCTTAGCCGGAATGCCGGCGGACAACAGGTCTACCCCTTAATCGGGAATGCAGGCGGACAACAGGTCTACCTCTTAAGCGGGAATGCCGGCGGACACCAGGTCTACCCCTTAAGCGGGAATGCAGGCGGACAACAGGTCTACCCCTTAATCGGGAATGCAGGCGGACAACAGGTCTACCCCTTAATCGGGAATGCAGGCGGACAACAGGTCTACCCCTTAATCGGGAATGCAGGCGGACACCAGGTCTACCCCTTAATCGGGAATGCAGGCGGACAACAGGTCTACCCCTTAATCGGGAATGCAGGCGGACAACAGGTCTACCCCTTAAGCGGGAATGCCGGCGGACAACAGGTCTACCCCTTAATCGGGAATGCAGGCGGACAACAGGTCTACCCCTTAATCGGGAATGCGGGCGGACAACAGGTCTACCCCTTAATCGGGAATGCAGGCGGACAACAGGTCTACCCCTTAATCGGGAATGCAGGCGGACAACAGGTCTACCCCTTAATCGGGAATGCAGGCGGACAACAGGTCTACCCTCTAATCGGGAATACGGGCGGACAACAGGTCTACCCCTTAAGCGGGAATGCCGGCGGACAACAGGTCTACCCCTTAATCGGGAATGCAGGCGGACAACAGGTCTACCCCTTAATCGGGAATACAGGGCGGACAACAGGTCTACCCCTTAAGCGGGAATGCCGGCGGACAACAGGTCTACCCCTTAATCGGGAATGCAGGCGGACAACAGGTCTACCCCTTAATCGGGAATGCAGGCGGACAACAGGTCTACCCCTTAATCGGGAATACGGGCGGACAACAGGTCTACCCCTTAAGCGGGAATGCCGGCGGACAACAGGTCTACCCCTTAATCGGGAATGCAGGCGGACAACAGGTCTACCCCTTAAGCGGGAATGCCGGCGGACAACAGGTCTACCCCTTAAGCGGGAATGCAGGCGGACAACAGGTCTACCCCTTAATCGGGAATGCAGGCGGACAACAGGTCTACCCCTTAATCGGGAATGCAGGCGGACAACAGGTCTACCCCTTAAGCGGGAATGCCGGCGGACAACAGGTCTACCCCTTAATCGGGAATGCAGGCGGACAACAGGTCTACCCCTTAATCGGGAATGCAGGCGGACACCAGGTCTACCCCTTAATCGGGAATGCAGGCGGACAACAGGTCTACCCCTTAATCGGGAATACGGGCGGACAACAGGTCTACCCCTTAAGCGGGAATGCCGGCGGACAACAGGTCTACCCCTTAATCGGGAATGCAGGCGGACAACAGGTCTACCCCTTAAGCGGGAATGCAGGCGGACACCAGGTCTACCCCTTAATCGGGAATGCAGGCGGACAACAGGTCTACCCCTTAATCGGGAATACGGGCGGACAACAGGTCTACCCCTTAAGCGGGAATGCCGGCGGACAACAGGTCTACCCCTTAATCGGGAATGCAGGCGGACAACAGGTCTACCCCTAATCGGGAATGCAGGCGGACAACAGGTCTACCCCTTAATCGGGAATGCAGGCGGACAACAGGTCTACCCCTTAAGCGGGAATGCGGGCGGACAACAGGTCTACCCCTTAAGCGGGAATGCCAGGCGGACAACAGGTCTACCCCTTAATCGGGAATGCAGGCGGACAACAGGTCTACCCCTTAATCGGGAATGCAGGCGGACAACAGGTCTACCCCTTAAGCGGGAATGCCGGGCGGACAACAGGTCTACCCCTTAATCGGGAATGCAGGCGGACAACAGGTCTACCCCTTAATCGGGAATGCAGGCGGACAACAGGTCTACCCCTTAATCGGGAATGCAGGCGGACAACAGGTCTACCCCTTAATCGGGAATACGGGCGGACAACAGGTCTACCCCTTAAGCGGGAATGCCGGCGGACAACAGGTCTACCCCTTAATCGGGAATGCAGGCGGACAACAGGTCTACCCCCTTAATCGGGAATGCAGGCGGACAACAGGTCTACCCCTTAATCGGGAATGCAGGCGGACAACAGGTCTACCCCTTAATCGGGGAATGCAGGCGGACAACAGGTCTACCCCTTAATCGGGAATGCAGGCGGACAACAGGTCTACCCCTTAATCGGGAATGCAGGCGGACAACAGGTCTACCCCTTAATCGGGAATGCGGGCGGACAACAGGTCTACCCCTTAATCGGGAATGCAGGCGGACAACAGGTCTACCCCTTAATCGGGAATGCAGGCGGACAACAGGTCTACCCCTTAATCGGGAATGCAGGCGGACAACAGGTCTACCCCTTAATCGGGAATGCAGGCGGACAACAGGTCTACCCCTTAATCGGGAATACCGGCGGACAACAGGTCTACCCCTTAATCGGGAATGCAGGCGGACAACAGGTCTACCCCTTAATCGGGAATGCAGGCGGACAACAGGTCTACCCCTTAAGTCGGGAATGCAGGCGGACAACAGGTCTACCCCTAATCGGGAATACGGGCGGACAACAGGTCTACCCCTTAAGCGGGAATGCCGGCGGACAACAGGTCTACCCCTTAATCGGGAATGCAGGCGGACAACAGGTCTACCCCTTAATCGGGAATGCAGGCGGACAACAGGTCTACCCCTTAATCGGGAATGCAGGCGGACAACAGGTCTACCCCTTAATCGGGAATGCGGGCGGACAACAGGTCTACCCCTTAAGCGGGAATGCCGGCGGACAACAGGTCTACCCCTTAATCGGGAATGCAGGCGGACAACAGGTCTACCCCTTAATCGGGAATACGGGCGGACAACAGGTCTACCCCTTAAGCGGGAATGCCGGCGGACAACAGGTCTACCCCTTAATCGGGAATGCAGGCGGACAACAGGTCTACCCCTTAATCGGGAATGCAGGCGGACACCAGGTCTACCCCTTAATCGGGAATGCAGGCGGACAACAGGTCTACCCCTTAATCGGGAATGCGGGCGGACAACAGGTCTACCCCTTAAGCGGGAATGCCGGGCGGACAACAGGTCTACCCCTTAATCGGGAATGCAGGCGGACAACAGGTCTACCCCTTAATCGGGAATGCAGGCGGACAACAGGTCTACCCCTTAATCGGGAATGCAGGCGGACAACAGGTCTACCCCTTAAGCGGGAATGCCGGCGGACAACAGGTCTACCCCTTAATCGGGAATGCAGGCGGACAACAGGTCTACCCCCTAATCGGGAATGCGGGCGGACAACAGGTCTACCCCTTAATCGGGAATGCAGGCGGACAACAGGTCTACCCCTTAATCGGGAATGCGGGCGGACAACAGGTCTACCCCTTAATCGGGAATGCAGGCGGACAACAGGTCTACCCCCTAATCGGGAATGCGGGCGGACAACAGGTCTACCCCTTAAGCGGGAATGCCGGCGGACAACAGGTCTACCCCTTAATCGGGAATGCAGGCGGACAACAGGTCTACCCCTTAATCGGGAATGCGGGCGGACAACAGGTCTACCCCTTAAGCGGGAATGCCGGCGGACAACAGGTCTACCCCTTAAGCGGGAATGCAGGCGGACACCAGGTCTACCCCTTAATCGGGAATGCAGGCGGACAACAGGTCTACCCCTTAATCGGGAATGCGGGCGGACAACAGGTCTACCCCTTAAGCGGGAATGCCGGCGGACAACAGGTCTACCCCTTAATCGGGAATGCAGGCGGACAACAGGTCTACCCCTTAAGCGGGAATGCAGGCGGACAACAGGTCTACCCCTTAATCGGGAATGCAGGCGGACAACAGGTCTACCCCTTAAGCGGGAATGCAGGCGGACAACAGGTCTACCCCTTAATCGGGAATGCAGGCGGACAACAGGTCTACCCCTTAATCGGGAATGCAGGCGGACAACAGGTCTACCCCTTAAGCGGGAATGCAGGCGGACAACAGGTCTACCCCTTAATCGGGAATGCAGGCGGACAACAGGTCTACCCCTTAATCGGGAATGCCGGCGGACAACAGGTCTACCCCTTAAGCGGGAATGCCGGCGGACAACAGGTCTACCCCTTAATCGGGAATGCAGGCGGACACCAGGTCTACCCCTTAATCGGGAATGCAGGCGGACACCAGGTCTACCCCTTAATCGGGAATGCAGGCGGACAACAGGTCTACCCCTTAATCGGGAATGCCGGCGGACAACAGGTCTACCCCTTAATCGGGAATGCAGGCGGACACCAGGTCTACCCCTTAATCGGGAATGCAGGCGGACAACAGGTCTACCCCTTAATCGGGAATACGGGCGGACAACAGGTCTACCCCTTAAGCGGGAATGCCAGGGGGGGGGGGGGGCGGACAACAGGTCTACCCCTTAATCGGGAATGCAGGCGGACAACAGGTCTACCCCTTAAGCGGGAATGCCGGCGGACACCAGGTCTACCCCTTAAGCGGGAATGCAGGCGGACAACAGGTCTACCCCTTAATCGGGAATGCCGGCGGACAACAGGTCTACCCCTTAATCGGGAATGCAGGCGGACAACAGGTCTACCCCTTAAGCGGGAATGCCGGCGGACAACAGGTCTACCCCTTAATCGGGAATGCAGGCGGACAACAGGTCTACCCCTTAATCGGGAATGCAGGCGGACAACAGGTCTACCCCTTAATCGGGAATGCAGGCGGACAACAGGTCTACCCCTTAAGCGGGAATGCCGGCGGACAACAGGTCTACCCCTTAATCGGGAATGCAGGCGGACAACAGGTCTACCCCTTAATCGGGAATGCAGGCGGACAACAGGTCTACCCCTTAATCGGGAATGCAGGCGGACAACAGGTCTACCCCTTAATCGGGAATGCGGGCGGACAACAGGTCTACCCCTTAAGCGGGAATGCCAGGCGGACAACAGGTCTACCCCTTAATCGGGAATGCAGGCGGACAACAGGTCTACCCCTTAATCGGGAATGCAGGCGGACAACAGGTCTACCCCTTAATCGGGAATGCAGGCGGACAACAGGTCTACCCCTTAATCGGGAATGCAGGCGGACAACAGGTCTACCCCTTAAGCGGGAATGCCGGCGGACAACAGGTCTACCCCTTAATCGGGAATGCAGGCGGACAACAGGTCTACCCCTTAATCGGGAATGCAGGCGGACAACAGGTCTACCCCTTAATCGGGAATGCAGGCGGACAACAGGTCTACCCCTTAATCGGGAATGCAGGCGGACAACAGGTCTACCCCTTAATCGGGAATGCAGGCGGACAACAGGTCTACCCCTTAATCGGGAATGCAGGCGGACAACAGGTCTACCCTTAATCGGGAATGCCAGGCGGACAACAGGTCTACCCCTTAATCGGGAATGCAGGCGGACAACAGGTCTACCCCTTAATCGGGAATGCAGGCGGACAACAGGTCTACCCCTTAAGCGGGAATGCCGGCGGACAACAGGTCTACCCCTTAATCGGGAATGCAGGCGGACACCAGGTCTACCCCTTAATCGGGAATGCAGGCGGACAACAGGTCTACCCCTTAATCGGGAATGCGGGCGGACAACAGGTCTACCCCTTAAGCGGGAATGCCAGGCGGACAACAGGTCTACCCCTTAATCGGGAATGCAGGCGGACAACAGGTCTACCCCTTAATCGGGAATGCCGGCGGACAACAGGTCTACCCCTTAATCGGGAATGCAGGCGGACAACAGGTCTACCCCTTAGCTGGAATGCCGGCGGACAACAGGTCTACCCCTTAATCGGGAATGCAGGCGGACAACAGGTCTACCCCTTAATCGGGAATGCAGGCGGACAACAGGTCTACCCCTTAATCGGGAATGCAGGCGGACAACAGGTCTACCCCTTAAGCGGGAATGCCGGCGGACACCAGGTCTACCCCTTAATCGGGAATGCAGGCGGACAACAGGTCTACCCCTTAATCGGGAATGCAGGCGGACAACAGGTCTACCCCTTAAGCGGGAATGCCGGGCGGACAACAGGTCTACCCCTTAATCGGGAATGCAGGCGGACAACAGGTCTACCCCTTAATCGGGAATGCAGGCGGACAACAGGTCTACCCCTTAATCGGGAATGCAGGCGGACAACAGGTCTACCCCGCTGGCTGGGTAGACCTGGTGTCCTCGGAAGTGCGCTTAAGGGGTCGCTGTTTTCGGCTGCCTCCGGCTGCCTCATCGTAGGAGGCGGCGTGCTCCGCTGCGCCCACCCCGGTCACCTAGGCTTCGCTCTCTTGTGCTCGCCGGCCTCCTGGGCCCCGCTTGTCCAGATTTCATGGGAGACAGGGTTACGGGCGGTCTCCCGCAGGCTGTGCAGTGCCTGTGTCCGTAGGCGGAAAAGGGCGAACAAGCTGGGCGGTCGTGGCCGCCCAGGAACCGCACTCGCCAATGCACGGCAAGGACTCTCCCGTGGCCTTGTCCGGCATTCCCGTAACCCCCAGCTGACTGGAGACAGGTGGAGGCGAGGCGAAGCTGCTCCCGGCCCGGCCAGGCGAGGCGGGAGGCGCGAGGGCTGAGAGAAGCCGCCGCGCAGAACTCGCTGCGGCCCGGCTGCTGCCGGTTCCGTGGAAAAAGAGTGCAGCGGGCGAGATGCGAGCTGCACCCCGGCCCAGGCGAGGCGCTGGGCCGAAAGAGCGAGCCGCGAGAGAAGCCGCGAGCGCGTGTCCTCGCTCCGCCCGGCTGCTGCCGGTTTCGCTAAAAGCGAGCGATGCGAAGCTGTGCTCCCCGCCCAGGCCAGGTGAGGCGGGGAGACCCGAGAAGCGAGAGCGAAGTCAGCGAGCGCTAGTGTCCCGCCCCGCCCGGGCTGCTGCCGGGTTTCGCTAAAAGCGAAGCGATGCGAAGCTGTGCTCCCCGCCCAGGCCAGGTGAGGCGGGAGACCCGAGAAGCGAGAGCTGGCCGCGAGCGCGTGTCCCGCCTCCGGCCCGGCTGCTGCCGGTTTCGCTGGAAAGCGAGCGATGCGAAGCTGTGCTCCCCGGCCCAGGCCAGGTGAGGCGGGAGACCCGAGAAGCGAGAGCCGGCCGCGAGCGCGTGTCCCGCCTCCGGCCCGGGCTGCTGCCGGTTTCGCGAGAAGCGAGCGATGCGAAGCTGTGCTCCCGGCCCAGGCCAGGTGAGGCGGGAGACCCGAGAAGCGAGAGCCGGCCGCGAGCGCTGTCCTCTCCGCCCGGGCTGCTGCCGGTTTCGCGAGAAGGGGGAGCCGGTGCCCGCCGCTTCCTCCGGGCGATGGTGGCGGGCGAGGCGGCGGCGCTCGTTCTTTTTCCGCCTCGCCTTAAGCCGGGCCGGCCCGCCTGGCGGGTGCGGCGTTTCTTCGGCTGCCGGTCCGTGCGCTTTTTACCGGCAGCCGGGCTGGACGCGCCGGGCTGCGCTTGAGCCTGCCGAGAGGTAGGTTCCCCGGCCCCTTCCCCCGAGAGCTTCCCCGAGAGCACGTGCTCGCTCGGCCGCCGAGGTGGCCGCGCTTCGCTCCTCGGCCTCCTCGACCCGCCTTGCCCAGAGAGAGCGCCCGCCTGGGAAGGGCTCGCGGGGCGTGCCGGTGGGGCATCCGCCTCGCCTCGGCTCGCCCAAGGGGGGCTCGGTGACGGGAGTCGCCTTCGGTGGAGTTTTGCCGGCCGGGTTGGCGGCACCCCCTTCCCCGGGCCGCGCGCCGTTGAAAGCATGGTTCCCCTTCCTCGGCCCTAAGCCGGGGACTCCGCGTAGCGGGCGGAGTGTTCATTTTAGCGGTGGCGGCCGGTCGCGGTGGCCGGGCTGCGCTCAGAGCGGGCCGGAACCCGACAGAGAAGCGAGAGAGAAAAGCCCCGGCGATGTGGGGCGAGGCGGCGGCGCCGCCCCATCTCCTCCTCGGCTGGTGCGACCGAGCTACCGTGGTCGGGCGGCCTGTGGGGTCTGGCCTGCTGCCCCGGCTGCGTGGCCGCCCGGCGGCTGGGCTGCGAACGGCTCTGCTTTTTCAGGCGTGGCGGAGGTGGGGCCGCCCGGCCTGTTCCCTTCTTTTTCTCACGCTGCCTTAAGCCGCGCACCGAGAAGCCGCTGACGACGAGAGGGTCGCGGGCCACGGTAGCTTAAGGCCCAGAGAGACGCCGAGTGCTGCTAGAGAGACCGAGAGATCAGGCCGGCGGGCGGATGGGGCTTTGGGGAGTTGAGTCTCGAGTCTCGCCCCGCCCGGTCCCCGGCGCTGGCTCGAGACCGTCGGGCGGGCGGATGGGGGTTTTAGGGGAGTTGAGTCTCGAGTCTCGCCCCGCCTCGCCCCGCCGCAGGCCCGTGACTTCGTGGCTAGGCACGGTATCGTGGCGACGCATAGTGTGCTTTTTGTCTTTTTTCCTTTTCGGTTTTCTGTTGTCCCAGGAAGAGTGGCCGCTGGGCCTTTGTCTCCGAGCGATCGATGAGGTGGTTCTCGGGTGGCGCTGAAAGGGCCTCGGCTGGCCGGGCACCTCTCCCCGGGCTTCTTCTGTCATGGGGGAAGCCTCGGCGGTGCCCCGCTCTCGAGCAGGGCGGTCTCCTTTCCGATCGCCACCCCCGCCGCGAGGGCGTAGGTGTCGCCTCCTCCCGCTGCTTTGGGGGAGGAACGTGTTTACCGTCCCGGCTGTGTGACGGCCGCTGTGGCCCCGCCTAGTCCTCAGGTGTCCTTGGAAAAGCTGCGAGGTGCCGGTGCCGGCTTCGGTCCCCGAGTATCGCTCATGGTGCCGGGCCGCGAGCAGCGCCAGGCGGCGGTAGTGCTCGAGCCTCGAGCCGAGAGAAAAGAGAGAGAGCGTGTGGTCCCCCGAGGGAAGACGGAGAGAGAGAAGAGAGAGAAGGGGATGAGAACCGATGGGGCACGGACGGGGAAAAGAGCCCGCTCGCGCGCAGCACCGCGACCGGGCGCCTCCTTGGTGGCGCCGCCCGCCTGCTGCAGAGCGAGCCGCCCGCCTCGGGCCTGGGTGTCCGGCCGCGCCCGCCTCGCCGGGTCGCTGTCTCCTCTAGCACGTCCGGTGCTTTTTCGGGCCGGCCTCGGGGCGGGTCAGCCCCAGCCGAGCCCCCTGCTCCCGCTGCCGCCAGCGCCGCCGTGACTGTCGGAACGCCGAGGCCGAAGTTCCCGGTGGGCCGCGGCCCCTAGAGAGCAGAAGCCGAGAGAAAGAGAGAGAAAGAGAGAAAACGCGGGAAGGAAGGCGAAAAAGGCTCGCTGTTGTCCGGCGAAAGAAGCTGCGCAGCGGTCCCGGCTCCTTGCCCGCGGCGCCGCTGGAAGGGCCGGCCGCCGGGTCGGCCGTGGTCGCCGAGGGCGCCTTCCGCCTC
>JAKWBO010000644.1:0-2500 GCA_034336685.1 Luscinia luscinia | reverse complement strand
GTGGTAGTAGCAAATATTCAAACGAGAGCTTTGAAGGCCGAAGTGGAGCAGGGTTCCATGTGAACAGCAGTTGAACATGGGTCAGTCGGTCCTAAGCGATAGGCGAGCGCCGTCTGAAGGGCGGGCGATGGCCTCCGCTGCCCTCAGCCGATCGAAAGGGAGTCGGGTTCAGATCCCCGAATCCGAGTGGCGGAGACGGGCGCCGCGAGGCGCCCCAGTGCGTGGGACGCAACCGATCCCGGGAGAAGCCGGGCGGAGCCCCGGGAGAGTTCTCTTTTCTTTGTGAAGGGCCGGGCGCCCTGGAATGGGTTCGCCCCGAGAGAGGGGCCCGCGCCTTGAAAGCGGCCGCGGCTCCGGGCGGGCGTCCGTGAGCTCTCGCTGGCCCGTGAAAACTGGGAGAGGGTGTAAGTCTCGCGCCGGGCCGCACTCCATATCCGCAGCAGGTCTCCAAGGTGAACAGCCTCTGGCATGTTGGAACAATGTAGGTAAGGGAAGTCGGCAAGCCGGATCCGTAACTCGGGATAAGGATTGGCTCTAAGGGCTGGGTCGGTCGGGCTGGGGCGCGGCGGGCTACGCGCCGCGGCTGGACGAGGCGCCGCGCGCGGGTGAGGGCGCCCGCTCCGCTGGGCGCTGCTAGCAAGCGCGGGCGGCGACTCTGACGCGCGCCGGGCCTCTTCCCGTGGATCGCCTCAGCTGCGGCGGGCGCCGCCGCTCTCCTCCGCCTTCGCCTCCTCGCCTTGCCGCGGCCCGGCTCCGCTTCGGGCGGGCGGGCGGCGGTCGCCGCTGCCGCCGCTTGCCGCCGTCGTTGCCGCCGGGCGGCCGCTCTCCCGGCGGCCGCGCGGCCGGCCGGCGCGGGCGCTGGCGCGGGCGGCGCTGCCGGCGCCCGCCCGGCGGGGCGGCCGGGCGCCGGCGGTTCGCGCGCGGGGGCGGGTCCCCGGGGGGGGTCCCCGGGCCGGCGCCCCGCCTCGGCCGGCGCCTAGCAGCCGGCTTAGAACTGGTGCGGACCAGGGGAATCCGACTGTTTAATTAAAACAAAGCATCGCGAAGGCCCGAGGCGGGTGTTGACGCGATGTGATTTCTGCCCAGTGCTCTGAATGTCAAAGTGAAGAAATTCAATGAAGCGCGGGTAAACGGCGGGAGTAACTATGACTCTCTTAACAGAGTATAGTTACAACCTGGGCACCGCCGCAGCGATCGCACCTCCTCGTGGTCCCGCTGGTAACCCTTCTCAGGGTGACAAAGTCGATCGCTGCCCCAGGTCGGAGTCGTTGGGACTCGCCACCCCAACGAACTCCTTGCAAAATCTCGGTGAAACAAATTTCTCGGTAAAAGCCGCGTGCGGCTCATTGCCCGAAACCTGGCCCCCCGGTTTCGTAGGGGCAATGTCTCCGGTAAGTGGGCTGACCACCCGCTGCCGTCCCATCCCGATGGGAAATTCTGGCTGTGACTTGGGGGGGGGGGTCTGGTTTAGAGCGCCGGTACGCCTGTCCAGGGTATCGGTGGGCTCCCAGACCTCCCCCAGCGACTGGGTAGACCTGGTGTCCTGGAATCTTAATTTTTTACCAGGCTCCAAGTCCAAATCCCAGGGGGTTGACCTGGTGTCTTTACACGGGGTCGACCTGATATCTAAAAATCTTGACCAGGTAGACCTGGCCGCTCCAAATTTAACATCCAAATTGTCCCCCGATTCGGCAGAGAATGAATTGGCTTTGGTGGCGAACTTAGAGTTCTATAGGTCGGATTTGCATGTGCACGAGGGTGTTCATTTTTCTGCTAACCGGGAGGGATTGAGCGGGCTGCCTGAGGTGTATGAACAGCTAACACCACAACCGAGCGCGGGAGATGGCTTACACGCTAGCCTCCCGCAAGACGCTAAACTGTTTGTGCTTGAGCAAAGGTGCAGCGAGGAGAAAGAGAGCGGGGACGCGCCAGAAACATCGCCTCCGACGCCCGGGAAGCCCGGGGAGCAGACACCCGAGGAGACGGTGACGGTGACTGTTCCCGACAAAAATCCACCTTGTCCTTGCTGTGGTACCCGGGTGAATTCCGTGCTGGCCCTAATCGAACATCTAAAGGGGTCGCACGGGAAAAAGAGGCTTTGCTTTCGGTGTGTTAAATGTGGAAGGGAAGGTACTAACTATCACAGTGTTGTTTGTCACTTTGCCAAATGCAGGGGCGCAGAGACCGAAGCGGCTCCAGCTGGGGAGTGGATCTGTGAGGTATGCGGCAGAGATTTCCAAACTAAAATCGGCCTGGGACAACATAAAAGACATGCACACCCGTCCGTTAGGAACCAAGAAAGGATCGCTGCTTCCCACCCGAAAGAAACATCGAACAGAGGAGCTCACAAAAGATGCTGGACAAAGGAGGAGGAAGAAATGCTGATAAAGTTAGAGGCGCAGTTCGAGGGTGAGAAAAACATCAATAAACTCATCGCGGAGCACATTACAACCAAAACGGCTAAACAGATAAGCGACAAAAGGAGATTGCTGCCCAGGAA